>PYAF01002329.1:161314-182629 GCA_007407185.1 Glycine tomentella | reverse complement strand
TTGATGATCTTTTGAGGTGATTTTAATGATACTTGGACTGTCTGTTTATATTTTTATGGACATGTTTTGATTTAATTTTTGAAGTAGAGGATGAATGGTATGTAGTTGAATAGTTTAAATACTTGATGATTTGATTTTGAGGATTAATTAGTGAGGTGGTAGGTGAAAGGAGAATAAAAGATGCATACTAGGCTTTAATATTTTATTATGAAAATTTCAAGGGATTAGAAATTATTTGAAAGACATATTATGGGTTATTAGTTAGAATACTAACATAATTTTCTATGAGGATATTCTTTGGTCATGCCTAAGTTGGTAATGATTTTGCTTGAATAGAATATGGTGGTTTAACCATACTTATAAGCTTATTGGATAAGATATGGTGGTGTAACCATACTTATGATATATATGATGATATGATAAAAATATTTTCCATAAGGTAATATGTATTTTGCTTATGGATTTGATTTTTTTTTATGTATGGATGTTGATGTGATTAAGATAGGTGGATTCATGTTTCCATGTTCCAAGTCCAGTACGAGGCTTTGGGGAAACAGAATCTGATGCTACATACAGTACGATATGTAGTACCCAGGTGCAAGGATATATGGCAAAATTCATGCATGTTTGCGTAAGACTATAGTAGCGTCCACACTCAGTGTGGCCACATACAATACGATATGTGGAGGCCATTTGCCCTGGGATAGTTCATCTTATGTATTCATATAGTTTGCATATTTCTTGTGGATGTGTTTGATTATTTAATGATTTTACTAACCTACTAATAAGGCTGGGATTTAGCTTTGCCTACTGAGAAATTTATTTCTCACAAGATTTGTTACATGTTTTTCTTAGATGGCAACCATGGTCAGGTTCCTTGAGGCTCTGGAGTAGTGTTGATATATTAAAGGAGCTATGTACTAGGCTGGATTTTCGGAAAGAGTTTTGTACTTGTATAAACTTTTGTAATAGAGACATTGGCTAACGTATTAGTCTTTACATATTTTGTAAATTTTATGACTTAGAATTTTTACTAATACACGTTTCTTGAAAAAAAAAATTATCCTAAGTAAAAATAATAGTAATAAAATCAACTTAGAAATTAGATCGTTACAGTACCACATGCATACAAGTCTACGGGTCTAATCTACATCGCATTCCGTGTGTGAATTTGTGTATGGAATGTTTGATTTAGATGAGGCATGCTTGTGTTATGCAACACAATTTTTATAAATGTATCTTATATCTTTATGAATTTCTTAGTGTCTTAAATTTATTGTGATATGTATCTCACTCCCCGTCTGTTTGTCTTGTTTGTGTTTGGGTTGAATGCCACCCATGCAAGTGAGTCTCTGTAAGGTTAAGATGATGATGCTACATAAGAGGTTTAGGTCTCCACTTTATATTACTATTAATTTTAGGGTTATGGATGCTCTGAAACAATGTAACATTGGGACACATGTTTTATTCATTTATCTAAGGATTAAACTAATAAGTAGTTTTTCACCATATTTTATTTATATATGGTTTGTATGGACTTTAGAGCACCAATATTTGTTTAACATAGAGTTACGTTATTTATTGATTTGTTTTCTTTAAGTTTAAAAACATTTGACATATAATACTCTTACTGCGAAATGACTGTTTTTCTAAAAAAGTCGATACTTCCTTTTAATTAAATTTTGCTACGAATGTATTTAGAAAATATTACAAATGTATGCATCTTGGGGTAGAAGGGTGTTACAAGGATCAAATTAACTATGAAAAATTGATCTAATAATACAAGATTACATACTTGAATTCTACTTCAGTCACTCAATAACTGTGATATTTAACTCATTTGGATCATGAAGGATCCAAATAGAACCTCAAGAAAGAGTAACAATAGAGGAAGAGAGAGATTCTATTTCTAAAATTCACAAATGAACCAAAAGTATTTACAAACTCTTTATATAGAGCTTATTTTTTCCGCCTCAGAGGATTTTCGCTGCAAAGAAATTACACTTATACACTAAGGATTTCTAGACTTGATCTTCATGTTTTTGAACCTTATTTGCTAGGGCAAAAGGTTGACTCATTGTGGGAGTTACATATATAAATATCCATCCTTGTTCTTTCTCTTGTATCACTCTTTTACAAATCTTATCTTTCTAATAAATTTCTAAAGAGTCAACAAATGAGTTCTTAAATTCTTCATAAGAGTCTAAACATGTCTAAGGATCATGCACTCAAGATCATGGGTTGGTTATCTTTGTTAGAGATTCAAGATTTTCTTATCTACACTCAATGTGTATTCTGTAACGACCCACCTCGTCGATACGATATCACCACTCTAAACCTAAAATTTCAATATTTTAATAAAAATTCTATTAATTTGATTATGAAAATGAGAGTAAATTTTTCGCGATAATACACTTATCAAACAATGCACAAATACATAAATAAATACATATGTATGTATATTTTAAACCACTGCATATCATTCACATATCAGAACATAATTTAGCTTTTAATAAATATATAAGCTTGGGGTTTACATGCTCGATTAAAGAGAATTAAGGAATCAACTAAGCAAGAGTGGATAATACAACGCAACTCTCTCCCAAAAATAAATTTCAACATTATCATGTCGACTTGGTGGCTTCCATGGTCACTTACTGCTGCTCATCTGCTCCCACAAACGAAGCTTCGCGATCATCACAGGTACCAACCACACGGTACAAAAATTGCAAGGGTGAGTTTATTATACAAAATCAACAAGTTCCAGGTAGAAATAATTAGAAAGAAAACAACAATAACAACCATAATCATTCTCAGTAATCAATCAGTTCAATACACACTCAACAAACGAGTCATCCACTTTTTCCACCATTCAAATCAATTATGCTCAAAATGATGCATGCACCTGACTCCTCTCTCACCATGCAATATGGTACCATTCTCATAGAAATAGTCTCTCTCAGGAAAATGATTCAATAGTTTATCGGGGTCACCCTGTAGTGCACTGGTCATTCCCCCCACGGTGATCCGCTAGAGGCGCAAGGAAATTCCAAACCATGTGACATGCCCCTTAGTACCCGCGTTTTTAACCCACAAAAAAACCATAAGTACACACTGTCTTCATTTTATTTCCATCCATGCAATTATAAAGTATGAAACATGGGAACCATCAATGCACTGACCATGGATAAGGACCAACCCTTCCTCGCAAGGATATCCAATAAGTCATTCATTCGCATGTACATACACAACATACAAATATGGGCTCAACAATGCACTGACATGGATAGGGACCAACCCTTCCTCGCAAGGATATTTAACAGGTCATTGCACCTCACATGTACAATGTACATCCATTATGATGACATCATCAACATCAACCTCATATCGCATCTATGTCATCATCAACATCAATATCACCTCAATCTCAATATCATCAACAACATCAAGATCATTTCATTTCAATATCATCAACAACATCATTTCATTTCAACATCATCATCATAAACATCAATATC
This sequence comes from Glycine tomentella, assembly GCA_007407185.1. Classification (NCBI taxonomy): domain Eukaryota; kingdom Viridiplantae; phylum Streptophyta; class Magnoliopsida; order Fabales; family Fabaceae; genus Glycine; species Glycine tomentella. The sequence continues at coordinate 179,111 of PYAF01002329.1, read as the reverse complement.
ATCTTATATTAATATAATCATCAACATAATCTCATTTCAATATCATCATCAATATCACAAACCTCATTCATTCACAATCCACATTACCTTGTGACTAGTATTTTAGGAAAATTCTTAATTAAAGAGGAAGACTACAGCATAGAAAACAAACTCTTATGCTCATTTAAAAATTTAATAAAAAATTAAATAGGAGAACGTATTATAAAATTTTGGGCAGAGTCTCCTCTTTAATTAAGACTTTTCCCAAAAATTCAATCATTACAACAACAACATCATTCATAGTTTTATCCATCAATAACAAATTCATCACATCCCATTAGTTAAAAACACAGTTTTTTCTTGAAAACGAGCACACAACAGGAACAATCATACATCAATAATAAATATATTGCATGTTATTAGTTTAAAACATAGTATTTCTTGAAAACCAGCACACAACAAGGACAGACATACATCTCCATAATTGGGTTCCATAACTCCCAACTATGGTATCAAAAACTGTAACCAAACAATAAACTCCCCTTACCTATCTATAAACTTTCTCGTTAGCTCCTCACAGTGTTGTTTTGAGATCCCTCAAGTTCGCTTGCTTTGGCCCAAACGTAGAGTTCTATATACCAAATCGAAGAAAATTTAGTATAGATTTCAAAGACAAGGTTAATATTAACATTTGGGGTCAAATACCCACTCAGCTTTACAAGGGGTTAAAATTATGTTCACACCAATGCGACCGGGGCTCAACGAAGGTCACAAAAATGATATCAATATTATAAAATGGAAACCATTACAACGTCTCATTTTCAAAGACTTTTCAAAGGAAGTGTAAAAATACTTAATAACGGTATCCAAATCACAAGAGATGTCAAGAGAGGCTTCAACCTAGCTAGGAGAAGGCAAGGAAACCATGGTTACCTCGAAGAAACCAAGAAAGGAGGATTGAAGGCTCTGTTCTATACCGAATCCTTGAGTCGAGTTTTGAAGATTCCGCTCCGATTAAAGTGTTCCTCTCTATGCGGTGGTTCAACGGTAAGAAACAATGGCTCATGGCGATCACCGGTGGTCGTGGGTGGTGGAGGAGGATGATGGGAGGTTGGGTGGCTGTTTGGGGAAGAAGACCAATTTTTCATGCTTTTGACATTGTTGTGCGAATTTATAACCAACTTGACTCACCCAGGCAAATTTTGGCTCGCCTGGCTAGCTGACCCAATTTTTGAAATTTCACTGCTTATATGAAAAGTTAATATCTCATGCTTCAGATGTTATTTCGCAAATTCCAATGGTCAAACTTTGAATATGTGGGTTAGGAGCCTACCTTTAAAATTTGAAGGCGAACCAACGGTTAACCAATCCAGAATTGTGATTTTACCAAAATAGGTTTTGGTTCAAACTCAGAATCACTCTTTTTCAACGCAGCTCAAATAAGTCCACATAACTTAACATCCACACAAAGCAATTGCACAAAGATAATTTACACAACAATTCAACCAATCTTAATGAATCAAATAATCAAATAATACAAGAAATACATCAAACATATATTTTCAGTTATCGAATTTTCAGGACCTTACATATTCAATCCAATAACTCTCTTTCATCTACTGTAATTTGATCTTGGATAGGGTTTGCAAGGGTTGAGTTGATAAGGTTTCAACTCTTTAGGGTTTTTCCTTGTAGGGTTCAAGGGAAAAGGTTTTAGCTATAAGAATTATGTGTACATTGTGTTTGCATCATAAAAGTTCTATAGTTGAAGGTCTAGTGTTGGTTAGATTAACTGGATGTAGGTCTTTTTAAGGGTTAAACCAATATAAATCTTGTCTCTAATTCTCTCTTTCTCAATCTTGAGCATTTGAATTTATAATTGTTTTGAGCTATACTCTGATTTTAAAAGGTTTTGAATCAATTGGTTTTTCTTGTTGTTGAACATTGTTTTTAAGATTTTTTTTTTAGAAAACCTTGATCCAAAAAGGGATACTTTTTTAATTGAAAATTAACAAGAATTGGTAAAATTTTCTAGAAATCTATTCAAGCCCCCTTCTAGATTCTCGCCTGGACCAATAATAGGAACTCAAAGGGTACAATTGTTTTAGTCAAAGAACATGTTAGGAAAGATTTGAGAAATATTTTTAAGATAGGGAAGTTAAGATGATAGAAGGAGAAGAGATATTACACAAATTATTAAGTTTATTGTGAATAAAAATATTTACAATGAAGGGGTTCAAAGTGCTCTCAAGCTCTCTAAATCAGAATAAAAGCTCCTTATTAAAGAGAAAACAACTAAATGTCTAACCAAAAATAGTTACAACTTATGTTAATGAACAACCAAAATGGACGCTCCTTTCCATGTGACTAGACATTCAACCGAATTATAGAAGATTGGACGACCAATATAGTTACAAGAGTACTAGACTAGATGGCCAATGTTGTCGTCTACCCTATCTCAATAATCCAACAATAATCAAAACCATTAACCAAGTAGAAGAAAGAATTGTGTTACAGTAACAATCCATCTATAAAACACTTGTTGCAAAAACAATTTCCAGAAAACTTCCCATGATTCAAAATTGGAATTCATATAGAAGCCACTAAGACAACAAATAGCACAAACGGATCTACCTCAATGGATACAAGGTGCAAGCTGGCTGACAATGAAGCAAAAGAAGAGATAAAAAAGATAACTCAAGAGAGTTTGTATGGCATGGGTTGAATTAGAGCATAACAAATAGTTGCAAGACCATGTACAACTTATGCATTGTTTGAACTTTGATTTCAATCTCCAATGGCCACAACAATTACTGGCTCCTAATAAAGTCTATAAATTGATCATATCCATCAGAAAATATTGCAAGGAATGATTGCCAAAGTATAGGGTAAAGGTTAGTTGAAAAACCACCTATCTGAAGGGACTTTATAGTCAAAAGTACTCTAGGTGGAGCCATCAATGCCAAATCTGAACAAATGTTTGTCCACCCCCTAGGTATAGAGGGAAATATCTCAGAGAGTATTCAGGTGACTATTGCTTCTGAAGTTCTATGGGAACACAATAGGTTGTTGTGTGTGTCTAGTAGCAGGTGCTACGAAAGAGAGCATGTGAGAGTAGTCTAATGACTGCTGCTTCTAGAGTTCTTAGGGAATACAACTAGTTTTGGGAGTCCAACTATAGGTACTACCGATGGTCAATCTTGGAGAAGGTTTTTGAAAAAAATACGTGGGTAGTGCTTGCAATGGCTTAGGGAATACTAGTTGAATCCCTAAGTGGCTTTTTGCAAAAAATCAAAACAATATGAATACACCCAAATACCAAGAGGGGGTGAATTGGTATAAACTTGACATTTTAAAACTTTTACAAAATCAGAGTTGAAGGATCTTAATCACTTTTAAGACCAATGAAACTTCTATTCAATCAAACCACTCAGTCCAAGATTCTAATGACAAAAAAAACCTTCATTTGTTGAGTAATGAAAAAATAATAACAGTTTAAGAGATCAAGATAGCAAAAAGAGATAGAACAATAGAAAGTAACACAAGCACATATATAAGTTCACTTCTTAAGAGAAGCTACATCTGGTTCTTCTAATCAAACTATATTAGAGTTCCACTAATTCAAATGTGTTCTTTACAAGCAATGGCAAGTGATCTTCTCTATCAACCCTAGACAAAGAATCAGAATTCTAACACCCTATCAGAAATAAAATTACAAAGAACCAAAGAACCATACTTAGATCTTTACCCCTAGAGAACACTAGTCTAGAAAGCTTGAAAGAAACTATTTGAACTTAGAGTTACGACAGAAATTTGAAACACAGAAAAATCTAAAAAGAATATTCAAGAGAGACACAACTTGTGATCCTTAATGGATGAATGAATGCACGGATGAAGTTACCAATTAAATCCAGATTGCATGAATGTTAAAGCTCAGAATCTGCTCTCTTGAACTTATTCTCTAAATCTTGCCTTAACTCATTTTCAACTATGAAGCAAATGATCTTTTGATCTCAAGCAAGAAATCTAATACTCAAAAAACTGTTTCTTAGACCTATGAGAGCTTTAGCTTGTGTTGGGTATTTCATAATCTTTGATAGTATGAAGTATGTGATTGATATAAATTGCAGACCCAAGCAGTTTTAAATAGAAAATAGTTTTAACAGACAGTAATCGATTATTATGAAATGTAATCAATTATTTTATGATATGTAATCGATTATTTACCCAAGTAATCGACTTGAGACAATCTGGAAAGTTTTCATGAACAATGTAATCGATTATTCCATGAAGTAATTGATTAAAGCAGTCAGTCTCAGTTATGAAATAAGCCTTGATAATCGATTACAGATTGTGGTAATCGATTAAGGCAGTCATGTGCAATTTTCAAACTAAGCCTAGGTAATCGATTACAGATTATGATAATCGATTAAGGGAGTCATGCATGTTTTAGAAATACATCTATGTAATCGATTACGACGAGCTTGTAATCGATTAAAGTGTTCTTCATGGATTTTCCAAAATCAAACAGAAACTGATAATCGATTATATCCTTGTGTAATCGTTTAAAATAGACAAAGCCATGAAATGTTTCATTTTCAAATGCATGGATAAAACCTTAAGTTCTTTTCTTAAAACACGTTATGCATGAAATATGTTTATGCTTTATGCAATGCAAGGATCACAAGATAAGCTTCGTAAACCACTTTACAAATTTCAAATGCCTTCAATTGAATGGCATGTGAAAAGCTAAAATCTTCAAGTGACAAGGGCTTCATCCTTGATCTTCTTCTTCAGCTCCTCCTATATCCAACAAAAAATACTCGAGTGAAGCTTGTAGAGGCTTAGAGAATATTAGTTGTATGGTCCTGTGGAGGATTTAGTAAAGAACGAATACCATAAAGCACTTGGTCTTAGTGGAAAGCCTACAGGTGAAGGTACTAGATGTAGCTAGAGTGGGGTGAACTAGTATAAATCATTGGTGTTTTATTTACTTCCTTACTACTCATTATTTGTTGTTTGTTGAAATTTTGTTTTAGAAAAATCTTGTTTTTGAAAAACTTAATGTTGATCTTTGGTCAAAAGGTTTTTATAAAATTATTTTAATATTTAGAAGCAAAACCTACTTTGTTCTAAGAAAAGAAAAATCAGAAACTGGTAGTCAACATGTTATGTATCTTTTGTGAGTGAGTTCTAAAGCAGTAACCAACATGATTACTTGGAAGTTTTACTTGAAAATATTCACTTACCCAAGTACTTATTAATGAAATGTGTTACTTATGCTAGCCTTTTGATTCTCCAAGCCAAAAGCTTGAGAAGAAAAATTAGAAGCTAGTGTGCTTGTGCAAAATAGTCTGATCATTTATTGATGTCACTATTCAACCCCCCATTCTAATGACTGACTGATTAACTTCAAACACAACATAACATAAGACCAAGGCGACATAAGGCATGAGTACATAGGAAGTAATACAATGACCCGAGAAGGAAATAGTCACTGTGACACCACATACGAAGCCCTAAAAGACAACTACAATTCATTATCTAAATCGAGGTGTATGCATAGATGTACCTAATACCCTAATATAATAAAACCAAAATGGGGAAGGAGATACAAGAACTCTCACCCTAAGAACTACCTATTTTCTCGTCATAATAAAATCCTTACCCATGTCCACATTCGTGTCTACGCGTCACAACACAAAACATCCTACGATAAATCTTTCATCCCCTAACACATCAAGTAGGTAGAGAGTCAATAAGGGAAAAATACACAATGATCATACTCATCATACTCAACATGTATTGTATCTGATACTGTGCATACAACAATGCCTCAAGATAAGAGCGTTATCACCAAAAGTCCATCAAAACGAACTTGGCATGGGTAACACCCTAAGTTTTAAGTACTATAAATATACCTAAAAGAGAAGCCTTATTAGGATCCTTCTATTATATTTTCTATAAATATTTGTTATTATTATTTGTATATTATTGGTTTTGTCCTAAGCATGTACTTGTATTATGATAGTATGTTCATATACATGTGTATATTATTATTATTATTATTATTATTATTGTATTAAATTTGGTATTAGAGGAGTATTATATTAAGTTCTTATAGTTAGAATGCTTGAAAGATTATTTAAGTCTAGTGTTAGTTTTATGATGAAAACCCCAGAAAGACGACATCATATCTTTAGGTATAATTGTCCATTTGATGTAACACCTTGACAAACATTATAACCCAAGCTGACAGAGAAAACTTTATGTTGTGTCATTTGTGCATGTATGTCTTTAATTGCGATGATTATATGTTTTAATTCTCATTTTGTGCTTATATATATATATATATATGATTAGTTTATTAAAACTTGACAGAAAAATAAAAATTGTCTAAGCTACATTTCTATTTGTGCAAGAATTGCATTGCACACTGAGTCACAATGTAATCTGTCTCTACATGAGGTTTACTTTGAGCACAATAATCTAGGAAGTTAGCACATTAATCTAGACGTGTAAGATAGGATTTACCAGTTTTGGCAAAAAGTAGTTTTTACCATTTTTGCCTACGTCTACTTTAGCCATTTTTAGTTAAAATTTCAAAAGCAATAACACCCATTGCAGCATGACTTGGCACGTTCAACTTTGCTGGCCATTAGTCAATCATGGTGTCAATTTAGCTTAGGCTTAATCAAAATTTGTTTTGGACAAAAGCCTTAGACCTTATCTTCATAATTCTTTGAAAGCAAATTTTTTGGACCTTTCTTCCTCATTTTCACAAGTTCTTCCAAGGCAGAGAGAAGTCCATTTCTTTCTTCTTCCAAGCTTCATACAAGTGTTCTTAAGGTTTCTTCCATCAAAGTTTTGGTAAGGAGCTCTTAATCGTATTTCTCTCTTGTTTTCTTACCAAATTAGTGTAACCTTCTCATTCATGGTTCCAATATTTCCTTTTCGTTCTTAGAAGTTTGAGACATCAAGGACCCGAGCTCTTTGTTCATTTGAGTTATTTTGTGTAACTTCATTTAATGTAAGGGGGCCTTTCCACTTCTTGAACCCTAACCTTGTTTTCTTTGGAAGCTAGGCTTCATTGCATGTTGTTTTGATGTTCAAATATTCGTAGCTACTTCCTTGGATGGAACTAGAGGATGTATTGTTTTGCTGTAAATTTTAAGTTTAAAAATGAGTTCTTTAGGTGTTAAAATTTTGGGTTATCCTTAAATTTCACTTAAATTGTAGTTTTCTAGCAAAAGCTATGAATAAAACAAGTTTAAAGACATTATGAAGAATAAAAATCTGTCACAAAATTGAACTGATTATTATAGTTGTATGGACTATTTGTTTTTTAAGTTTTGACCTAAAAAATGAGTTTGTTAGGTGTGAAAATGTAGGATAGCATATAAGATTCATGAAAAAATAATTCTCAAAACACCAAGAACCTTAAAAATAAGTTTAGGAGTAGAACTTTGTAAAACTAAATGACAAAGTAATTTTAGACAGTAGACAACTTATTATTGAATTCATGCCTCTGGATAAGTTACCTTTGAATTATTTATTTTTTGGAACTGTTGATTTAATTCCTATATTATTGCTAAGATAAACTGCAAAATCTGATGACTGATGCATGCTCTGGAATTATGATGATTCTTTACGGATAAATTTTTTAAAATGCATGCATTATAATTACTATTATTATTGGTGAATGATAAGACCGGTAGAGTATGAACTCCAACAAATTATATATGTGGTGTGTGAATTTATGTTCTGCTATATATCAGTATATTGTTATCTTATCTGTACGCAATGTGGTTTGGGTTTGGGGGTGTTCGACCCTCGGCAAAATTGTTCATTATGATTGTTAGATGGTTGTAATCATAGTCATTATGTTGTCTGATTATCTTGTGTGACAAGTGATTTCTACCGCTTAAGGAACCACGATTGGTTCCTTGAGAGTAGTACGATGTCTGAGCCTCGTCTCTCTTTCTTGTTTGTTGTTTGTACTCGTTTATTGATGCACGTGGTATAAGCGCTACACACACGATTTAGTGGCAAAAGCCAATAGGATAAGAGAAAGAGCAAGGAACCTATGGTTCTATTTTCTTTTATGAGAAAGTGGGATTACATTGAGAAAGTGGATGTTGGACAGAGATACAATGGGTATAGCGGGCGGAGATGTTTGAAGAACCTGGGGGAATTAGCAAGTGGTGACTATCTGACATTTGGTGCACTCATTTGGCACGGGTAACTCATTGTATCTATATGTGGGGATCACTCCCGACTATCATCCACATAATTATATAAGACCATCAAGACCTTGGAGAAAAATGCCAACTTGAATATTGGCTGAAGGAATTTGTTAATTTCAGATCAATAGAATTTCATATATTCTTGAAAATTGCCGACTTGAATGGTTTTGCAAGTACAAGTGAATTTGAGAAGTCATTTGAAGTTGCACGTCATGGTAAAAAGGATTGGAATTCAAGGAAATTGATTAAAGACTAGCTCGAACATTTATGGATGGTTTGCTCTGGGAGAACAAAAGATGAGTATGGGGATAGTTAAATACATCATCCCATAATTATTACTTGAGTTAGCTAAAAAAAGTGTCCCACATTCAAGTAGTCACTAACAATTATTCTTCAACTCAATCTATACATTTAAAAGAATAAACATCAACAAATAAAAGATTAACCCCCTTTCCCCCTTACCAAGAGTGAGATGCAGCTTCAAGGAGAAAAGATAAATTGGTTGTTGCTTGCTCTTAGCCTTAGTCAATCCTTCAATTAATGTTGTGCAAGAAAAAACAAGAGTAGGAATAGAACAACTTAAACAAATATGTTAACCAAATTTCACATACTTAGTTCATAAACTAAAAATAGTCTTTTGAAGTGTATGCACAACTTAAGTTTGAAAATTAAATTACCAAAACTCAAGTTGCACAAATGCAAACATGGTTTAAATAAATTTTGAAGTTATTTATCAATGTTCTTAACTAAGGTCATGTAACCAAGTGCTAAATCTTATTTCTATAAATACATTTAATTAGTTAGAGACATTGTCGATGAACTAATTATTAACATAACGTATAACTAAGTTGGTCACGAAAGTTAATCAAAAATTCATACACAGAACCAACATTAATGCAAACTACAACCAACATATTAACACAAATACGATGACAATATATCTAAAAATTAACGACACACATAATACCCATATCAACATATTGAGCTAAGTGTTTCTCTCAACCAATAAAAGTAATGTGCTCCTCTCAACATAAAACAACATATGTATAATCAAACACACACTTCAGTAGCGGTTTAATCACTCACATCTAGCAACCAAGACACAACACTCGTATCTAGCAAAGAGGGTCCAAACTTCATTGGGACAAAATTATGTAAAATGCAACAAAGTCAATGTTGAAATCCAAAAATTAGATTAAGAACCAAGAAGAATAGAGTGAATGGAAGGGAGCGCTAGCACGTACCTCAAAGAAAGCACTGGTGGAGGTAGCATAAGCAAAGAGTGAGTGGAGGAGGTGCGACAAAGAGAACTTGTGCAAAAACGCAATTGTCAGCAATGGCACCCCTAAACATTATAATTTATTTCAGTAACTAAAATGCCTAATACAATGGAAATAAATTTTCATTGTACATGTCTATCACTTATACAACATAAACTTATTTATGTTGTGGAATTGAGTAAAAATCACAACAGAAATAAGTTTTCACTGTGTAATAGTTTTTCACACACCTTACTATACAATGAAAACAAGTCGAGTATAACTTTATTTTTATTAATTTGTTATTTATTTTTATTTTTAAAGGAGTTGAACATTGATTGATGATACTTATAGAACAATTAGGATGATCATCTGCGTGGGTGTCTGGTGATTAACTTGTGTCACTCCCCTGATGACTATCCATATATCCACGTATCGAGTGCACAACATATTGTTTAACAAATAAATAAATTAAATTAAATTTAAAATTATTTTAAAAATCAAAAGTACACAATAGTTCAAACCTAAAAAGATGGGGGTTGGGGTGGGGGTGTTTAAGGGGAGGGGAGTGGTAGGGAAAAGGGTGGAAGTAGGGAGGTAATTTTCAATGTGTGGGAGGTACAAAGAGTAAATTGGGAGGTGCTAATAGCAACACTCCAACGAAGCATATTACTATTCTTAAAACTTTCATCGACCTAATCCTTCCATGTTTATGGGTTTCATTCCTGACTCATTCATTAAACACTTGTTGGTTGTAGCTTCGGCCTTCATGTAGTTTGTACAACATAACATGAGACTCGATCTGGTCTAAATTTATTTATTGTCAGTGTTTTTAGGTTAAGATATATAAATGGTCTCTTAATTTTTATTAAAAATTGGTCTTCTAACTTTTAAAAATTGTAAAATAATTTTTTTACTTATTTAATTCATGACCAATTAATCTTTTCGAAAAATTGATCATTTTTCAATTTTCTAACATGATTGTGAACATTTTTTTATTTATTCAAAATGTAAAATTTGTGAAATTAGATTTATCTACATACAAAATATGAAAGTCTAAAAGGAGACATAAAAGTGAGTTTCATTATCAACTTAAAACCTAAAATAATCTAATATCACATTTTTTCTTAATATTCATGACTCATTTTCACACATTTTTTTATTATATTTATGGCCTTTTTTGTTTCGAACATTGTCAATTCCTATAATTTTCACATAGATGAATCTAATGAAACAAGTTTAGTGTATTGAATCCATTAGAAAAAAAATTCAAAATCATGTTAAAAAATAAAAAAAAAAAAAAGATCATTTTTTTCCTAAATGATGCTTGTTGGTTATTAAAGGGGCTACTTTTTCTCACTTATAAATAGCAATATTGTTTAGTCAAAGTTATGGATTGTTTTTCTTCCTTTCGCTATGCTTCCCATTGTCTTCTTCACACAAAATTACGCTCATCACTCTTGTAGCTGACCAATGACCCTAGTGTCTCATGGTGAAGGTAGAATAAATTGGAGAGAGAGAAAGAAATCTTTAGTTCAAATCTCTCTATTAAAAAACTAACAATTAACAATAAAATAAAATGAACAAAGTGTCGTCTCCTGTGGCGTGTGGTGGTGGGTTGGGAGAGAGCAAATGGACAAACCATAACATTGCTCAATTTCAATACATAAATTTGAATTTATCAATTTCTTTCACTTCAAATGGTTTTTTTTTTTAAAAAATGTTTTATTACTGCAATGCATAACAATTTATGTTAGATTCTGAATTTCATGTGTTTTATCTTTTATATTTTTTTCACATTTTATTATAATGTAATTATAATTTCTTGTATACCTTGATTATAGGATTTCAAATAATCAACTACAAAATCAATTGCTAAAAGACACATACGAATATGAGCAAAGAAATTTTGATACAAGACCATGCTCAAATTTACACAAGACAGCCAGAAATTTTAGAAATTCTCTCCAACTCTTCCAATTTTAGTCAAACTCTCATGACTAATAAACGACACAATATGATTAGTTGGTGCTGATAGTGATACTAGGGGTTGTTATGTCCAACAGCTTTGCCACAAAGCAATGCATTGTTGGGAATATCATATTCATTAGCAAGGCTGCGCTCAGAAGTCCAAACCCTGAGATATAATTGTTGCCCAAGATACTGCCTTTCCCATATTGCAGACCTCAGATTCCACATACCTTGGTTGTCCAAGGACACCAATATTGTAGTCCAAGCATTTGGGTATACCTACATGAATTTGAAGCACACCAAATTTGCATATCATAAGAAAACAATTTGGCACATTCTATTACATATATGTACATGCAAGCACACACTTAAACAAATTTTGATACATAGGTGTAGAACCCGCTACTCACTAGGGTTGGCCTAGTAGCAGGGGCTTTAAGTAGTATCCATTAGATCTTAGATTCGAATTTCAGTGACCATTATACACTTAAAAAAGGATACAAGAGTATATGTACACATATATAAGAAGAGTAAACAAATCTCAGTTGTATAATTGAAATAGATAGTAAATATTTAAATTTAATCAAGACAATCTTAATCATCCATTAGGATCATATGATCTAGATTTACTCTTGTCATCTTTCTTACTCTCACTATACATATACATTATATACACTATTTTTTTTAAAGTTAATTACCTGTGTAGTGTGCCTGGTGAGAGCATCAACTAGATTATAGGTTCTTCTTTTGGCTGGTGTCCACTGACCAAAACCATAACTGTTGCAATGAACAACGTTATCATTCCCATAAATAAGTTGTCTAGATGGTTGCTTCAAAAATAGGAAAAGAAAATTGAACTCAAATAAAGGAAGCTGACATACCCCACGACCCAAAAGTCATAACCGTCAAGATGCCAAGATTGCATGGTGTTTTCGTTGTTCTGAAAAACAACCTCAATGAAATCATGAAGAGAAGTTGGCACTACGGAGGTGGCTATGGATGCAGGAGTACTATCAGAAGGAAGGGTTTGGATTGAGTCAACACTGTAGATTCCAGGAATATTGAAGTAATCAGCAAGCTTGAGAGGGGTATCAGAGTTAACATAAGAAACCTTGTTGACAGCATAACGAAGTTTTCCATTAATCAAAGGTGCTGAATTGGACAACACAATTGTCTTTGTCGGAGTTATTTTTCCATAATGGTATGACCCTTGTGGATTAGGCCTAGCAGCATTTGCTGTCAGATTCCATCTGAACAAACAATCAATTATTTTAGCAGATATGAAAAGAGTAAATAGTTTATACACTGACAATGTAAGTACAACTGTCAAACAATTAGAAATTATCATATATACTAATTTTGTTAACTTTTATAATATCTAATTCAAAAGTCATCTATACAATGATTTCTAATTGGTTGCCTTGACAGTAGAGAAACTCTTTATATTGGTGCATAGATATTAAACTCTAAAATATTTTAGATAAACTAATGCAAATTTAAGGCTTGTTGATTTTGGTTAGATTATTTTTTCCAACCTGTAGGTTCTAGCTTGCTTCACAGACCAATGATATTGGTAAATTGGGGGACTAGGCAAGGGTCCAGAAGCTGGAGAGTTAGAGTTTGAATAATGTAACACTGCAGTTGCTGTGAGAACTTTTCTTGAAAATCTTGTTGAGGCAACAATGTAGTAGTCCTTTGGAGGCTGATTTAAGGTTACCAACACAGCAGCTGATTGCCCAACATGCACATCAAGCGTGTCGTACGTGTTCTGGACAATGTGTGATCCTTCAATCTCAACCAGCTTCAGAGTATGACCCTGGATTCTGAAGTTAATTGATGTTGACATGCCCACATTTGAGATCCTGAACATATAGGTCTTTCCTGAAAGTGAAAAGGCTTAAGCATGAATAGTGTTTGGAAAAACAAATTTGATAAAGTTGAAATTGAGCACTTGGAAATTGTAAAAGGAGGTTCAATTATATATATATATATATATATATATATATATATATATATATCCTTTTTGAAAAGACTGACCCTGGTCCCCATTTATGGTTGTATGAGCTTGGCCATTGATAAGGAGACCGTCAGGAAAGGCAAGAGATTTTCCAGAATCCAAAGATTCTCTTAATACCTGCAAATATCACAACAAAATGTTATGTTATGACTTATGAGTATTAGGTGGCAAATTTGCTAGGGACCACAATGCATGAGAATGATGTGAAGGAAAGCACAAGTTGATTATACCTTGTGGTTAGTCTTGTACCAATCACCAATGAGTAAAGTGAAATCTCCATCAGGGTATGGATAAGGTACTGGGATGACAGATCTATGGTAGACATTGAGTCCTCCAAACGCTCCAGCTGCTTTATGCAGTGAAGTTGATGGAAAGTATGTGTAGGTTCCAATTTGATCCTTGACCTGAAACTTGTATGTGTAATTTGAGTTTGGAGGAATGGGGCAATTGGTTCCCAATACCCCATCTTGCCATGAGTTTTTCCTTTGTTTGATGCCATTCCTGGTTTACAAAAACCATGTTAAACCATTTTCTCAAATAAAATGCCACACCAGCATTCTAGAAAATGCATATGTTCTACTTCTACACCATAAATATATATACTCTTCAAGTTTTAATTTGTGGGCTAAACGAAAGAAAGATTATTGTCAGATGCCTGAGCTGAGAAAACTTGAAAGTGGAAACTCAACCTCTTGTTATTCTTTCTGTCATTGACTAAAACGTTATAACTTGTAAGTTGTCTAAGTTTATTTGATTAGCAATGCAGCTTTTTTATTTAGCTAAAAAGTTTATGCATCTAGTAAATAAAATGAAAAAATATCACATTAATAAGGTGATCTAAAATCTCCTAACTCCTTGGATTTAAAATAGTAAAAGCCGTTTATAACAGCAATGCTACCTTCCTTTCCATCTCTTTACATCAAAGATGTTAACATCTAACATGATTAAGAAACTAAAGACACCTATTCCCTCAAATTCCCAATTCTAAAAGGAACTAAATGGAGACCATTAAGCAAATTTGAGTTAGAAGTTTAAACGAGACACTAAAAAAACAAGAGAAACTCACCAAGTAAGAAGAAATGGCTCATCTAACTTGTTGACAAGGTTGAGAACAACATTTTCATTAGTTACCAAGTCTAGTTGAGGCCCAGGAAACTGACCATTGATCAGAACCACCTTGAGAATTCAAACACTATTATTACTTTAGACTCAGCATCAACCAATTTCTCCAAAGATATTTTAGAAGTTAGAACCAGTAATAAAAGAACATTATATTACCCACCTGCTGAGGACTACCAAGTGGAGAAAGAATGCCATATGTCACAGTCCACGTGTAGTATTTGTATGCATCTTCTCCTTGCACAAGAGACACACTCAGCAGAGCCAAAACAACACCAAGTAATAGATGAAGCAAACTTGTGCTTCCCATTGCGTCTGTCCACAAAAAAAAACATAAAATGGTAACATAATGCACACTGATATTTTCACTGAAGAGAAGAAATGAAAGAATGCAAGAAACTAGGAACTGAAACTTGAAGCATCACTTTCACTTTCAAGTTTATTGAAATGTACCAGTTCTGTGTGGTTCTCTCTTCAGCAGTGACACTCACCAAGTCTTGGAGGCTGCACTGCTGGAACCTTTCATTACATGTGATATATATACGAAGAACGATTGCCAAGAAAATATAATTAAAAAATTGGACTATGTTTGGTGTTAAGGTAACAAATTCATCATCCATTTTCTGCGGTGTTAACGCCTTTCATAATTTGGTGTTGCTTCAGGCTAAAGTTATACTTTTACTAATTTATTATACCTATTTTTTCTTTTACCCATCGTGATTAGGGTATTTGGTTCTCCTCTAAAATCTCAGTTTATCTCCACAAGTTTGGCTCTTTAGGTTGACGATAGAACTCAGTTCGGAGATCGATTATGAAACTAATCTTCAATTTGTAATTTAGTCACAGTTAAAATTGTTCATCCCTTCCAAGTATTATTGTGTAACCTGATCTGGTCCAGTCGGTCAAACTGGAATCCGATGAACTAATCGGGTTGGTTCTATTATTGGATCGATCATGTAAATGATCTTATCAAATTCGATCAGATAGATCATTAAATTCTGATTAAATTGGTCTCATCCAATCCAATTTTACAAAAAAAATTAATTTCTTTAAAAAAATTTGGATTTTTTAAAAAAAATTGAATATTAGATTATTAGTAATTGTTATTTTGGACCAATTAATGATCCACCAGTTAAATCATCAATATATTGACTCACTACTTCGATCATATAACTTAATCAAATTTCACAACTATGCTAGGATATATTTTGGGGAATCAAAGCAAATCAACCCATAAAATCAGCGGGTATTATCAATTGACATATAGTGATTGAGTGTTTAGCTATTATAAATTGAAATTTTATATATCTGTATAATAATATATCATTATTAAAGTGAAACAGTAGCTTTACCCAGCCCACCACTTGCATTTTTGACCACTACCCCCTGAAATTTCGCCATTGATTATGTCAATTTTGTTTTCCTTTTTCAGTTGCAGATGTATTCTCACCATTCATTTTAATTATTGCTCCGGATTTATCCAACGATAAATGTTAATATTTAAGGAAAGCTTTGTATAGCTAAAGTTCTTTAATTTTCAACTAACAACGGACAAAACAGGTAATGATTTATGTTCTTTTATCAAATATTTCAAGGTTTAAATTTTAGTTAGTCCTTATCCAGTAAAAAAAAATTCCTAGTTAATCTTTACTTCGTACTAATAATATAATCAGCATTCACAAGAAAAAAAATAATTCTTTAATTTTCAAAACTGTAGCTTAATAATAATAAAAAAAAATAATTGTAAAGAAGATACGCAAATAGTTCAATCGTGTCTATAGTTCACACCTACTGACCTATACGGCAATAAAGAGGAAGACTGGATAATCGTGAAAGGGGCACCGTGCCACCGATAAAGGCTATTTTTATTTAATTTCTTTTGGAGTTATTTGATAGTTGCATTTATCGTATTTCATAATTGTTCCATGTGAAGTTCATAAGTGTACAGAGGGGTTTGCTCATCCAAAAAATAAAAGTGAACAGAGGGGTTTAATACATTATAAGAAGGAAAACATATGAACTACTTGAATTTAAAATTGAAAAGGAAAAATTAAGTGGAAATAAACATAGTGTAGGAAAGCAAAAATGTCGAAACATAGTGTAAGAAAGCAAAAATATATGTATAGTCAACTCAACTCAACTTCTAAATATTATGGACAAGTGAATTGAGATTATTGAGTAACAAAGTGATATAGCCCAATAAAACTTGAATGGAATTCCAAAACCAATTTCCAATAATCTAAGATGTTGGAATTGAAAATATTTATAGATAATTTTTTTTCTATGTATCCTCTTTTAAATATAACCATGTTTAAGGTACAATTAGACATTAAATAAATTATGATTTATCACGATATAGGGAGTTAGCCCTTTTTAATATAATCAAATTGCATGGTATCAAACATGTCAATTGATTATAATTATATTCGATAAGATATTTTAATTAATTTTTTAAATTTTTTTATTATATAAAAAGTTCATTTGATTGTTTTGTAAGCAATTTTTTTAATAATTTCTAACGGATTCTTTAAATGCTACTTGCAACTAGTTTCTAGCTTTTTTTACTAGCTAAAAAACACATTTGACTGTTCGGTAAATAAACTTTTTTAATAGCTTTTAGTGTTTTTTGAAACGCTACTTGAAGTAACTTTTTTTAAAACACTAGCTTCTAGTTTCTAACTTTTTATATTTTCTTCCACTTTTATCCTCAATATATTTATTCATTTTCGGTGTTACCTTTTTAAATAAATCATAATTTTATTATTTTTCTGTTATTTTACACCTTTCAGCTACTTCAACAACTAGTTTTACCTAACACTTTTAATTTAATAAGCTAGTTTTTTAGTTTTCAACTGGCAACTATCTTTTTAGCTTCCAACTAGTTTTTTAGCTAATTTTTCCAAACATAGTCTATGTATACTCTTTTAGGAAAATTGGCATTTCATCTAACTTCTAACTTTTTTTACTAGCTGAAAAAATTGTTTGATTGTTTAATAAACAAGTTTTTTAATAGCTTCTAGTGTTTTTTGAAATGCTACTTGAAATATTCTTTTTTAAAACATTATATATATATATATATACATTATATATATATATATATATATATATATATATATAAAAGTAACCTCATATCATCTACTTCAATAGAAAAAAAATAAACAATGTTATTTAAAGTTAAGCATGTAAACATCTCCATTTGAGATGTT
>PYAF01002329.1:145434-161214 GCA_007407185.1 Glycine tomentella | reverse complement strand
CCCGATGCAACTTGCTAACATACTTCTTTTAAAAAAAACATGCAGATATACTTTAGTAAATACTTATTGGTTTGTTAACATAGACCCATTTATTTTTTAGAAGGTATACGTTAAAAATCTATAACTAATTTATTTTATAGCATACTCCTTTTAAAGATCATGTTGGTCTACGTTAGTAAATACTTGGTAAGAGTGAAGTTCACCTGTTTATGTAAAAGAATATTCAAATGAAAGTAAATATAAAACATAGTAACACAATAATGGAGGTTTGAGAAAGCATAAGGTCTTACAAGTTTATGAATTAATATATATATATATATATATATAGAGAGAAATCTTTCATTTAATCTATATAGTTGTATAAACTTTATCTTTTAATTCCTACACCTAAAAATTATTCTCTTTGGTTCCTGTACAAAAATTTTCCATAATACTTATACATGGACTAAAAGGGATCATTTTAAGTATATGAACTAAAATGTAAAGTTTGTATTAGGAATAAATGAATATTTTTCCCTTAAAAATAAATATAAATAAGTGATGAATGACTGAAATCATTAGTCATGAATTTTTCAAATCTACCTTGCATTGAAATTCAAATTTCAAGCTTTCCTCAAGGTCACAAAGTTGTCCAGTTTTCACGAATTAATGGGCTGTTTGTAAGTTTTAATTTTAGCAATGAGTGGAAGAAAGATAAGGGATGAAGGTGGATGACACCATAGAAAAACTTTCCAATAAGCCTAGGAAGAATTGCCACAATAGCTTGAAGCCATTGATAAGAAACAAGAGATTCTTGCACAAGAACAAAGAGAGAAACTCTCTACACAATATTCAGATTGCATTCAAATGAACTAAATTTGTTATAACAGTTTTTGAACAGCTTCATATATGCATGAAATTCAAGCTAAATGCACATGAAACACTAATGAAATTAAGTGCAATCTAAGAAGCTACATGAGGCTTGTAATGCAAGCTTCCCTAAGGTAACCTTGGTTGTTTTAATTTGTGTAAAGGTGCAGTATTTTAAGGCTTAAGGTACCGTTTTTTAGCCTCTAAGTGCAGCCAACAATTTACACACAAGTGCATTTACAAAGCTTTACACTAATGCACTAAAATCCTTTTTATTACAACTAATTTTGCCATTAAAAAGTGCTGGAATTTATTGAATTAAAATGAACTTGAGACATCAAAATCCAGCCCTTGTCATCCTTGAGTTGGTGTGCTTCTTCATGCTTGTCCAAGTTAGCTTGGATGTGGCTTGAAGTGCTTAAGTCCTAGCTCTTGTCATTGGTCCTTTAAAGCTCACCAAAGAAAGTGTTTCAAGCTGTCCTTCTAGACCTTTAGCTTGCCATGGACCTCCATCATCCCCTCCTTCTTGAAAAGAACTTGTCCTTAAGTTTGCTTCCTCACTTGTACCTACATCATACAAAGAAAGATCACAAACATTGAAAGTATTACTCACACCATACTCACTAGGCAACTCAAGTTTGTAAGCATTGTTGTTGATCCTCTCTAAAATCTTGAAAGGTCCATCTCTTCTTTGTTGGAGCTTGGATTTCCTTTCATGAGGAAATCTATCATTCCTCAAATGAAGCCACACCAAATCTCCTTCATTAAAGATCACTTGCTTCTTGTGCTTATTGGCTTGCTTTATATATTGTTCCATTTTCCTCTCCTGTGCTTTCACTTATTCATTCATTTTCCTAATATAAGAAGCTTTAGACAAAGCATCATGATTAATCATAGAAGAAGTGTTAGGTAAAGGCAATAAATCAAGAGGAGTTAAATGATTAAAGCCATAAACAATTTCAAAAGGAGACAAGGAAGTAGTTTTGTGAACTACTCTATTGTAAGCAAACTCAATGTGAGGTAGACACTCCTCCAGAGTTCTCAAATTACCCTTGATATAGCATCTAAGGAGTTGACCCAAGGTCCTATTCATCACCTCAGTTTGACCATCCGTTTGTGGGTGATAAGTTGATGAAAACAAGAGTTTTGTACCAAGCTTACCCCACAATGTTTTTCAAAAATGGATAAGGAACTTTGTGTCTCTTATCACTCACAATGCTTATTGGCAATCCATGTAATCTCGCCACTTCTTTGAAGAAAAGATTAGCTACTTGACAAGCATCATCACTCTAGTGACAAGGAATGAAGTGTGCCATCTTTGAGAACCTATCAACAACAACAAAAATAGAATCCTTTTCCCTCTGGGATCTTGAAAGACCAAGCACAAAATCCATAGAAATATCAATCCAAGGGGAGTTAGGAATAGGCAAAGGTGTATATAAACTATGAGCCATTAATCTAGATTTATCTTTATGACAAGTAATACATTGAGATACAAGTTTATGCAAATTATGCCTCATTTTTGGCCAAAAGAAATGTTCATGTAAATTAGCCAAAGTTTTACCTACACCAAAGTGTCCCACCAATTTGTTCTCACGAGCTTCTCTCATGAAGAGTTCTTTCAAAAAGCTTTTAGGAACACCTATTTTCTTTTCTTTTTCAACATGTAAACAAATAGAGTTAGGAAGCATATAATGAAGAGGTTTTCTTGCTAATAACACTCTCTTGACATCTTTTCCTCTCAAGAACAAACTCTCTTTAATCTCATGAATTTTTTTGCTCTCATTTTCTTTTACTTTTCTTTTCCTTGTCACTGGTGTTTCTCTTCGGTAGCTCACTATTTTTGCTTTTTTTGTGATATCAAATGCAGTATTTTTTTTAACTCTTGAATTCTCTTTTCTTTCATCCTCACTTGATCCTCACACACTTGTCTATGAGTCAAAGGCCTCAAAATAATTTTCTTGCCTAAGTGCTCAAACTCAAAAGTGTTCTACATGCCATTATGTATCACTTTTCTATCATATTGTCATGGCCTACCAAGAAGGATATGATTAGCCTCCATAGGTACAATATCACAAAGAACCTCATCATTATAAGCATTAATAGAAAAAGGAATGAGCACTTGAGAATTTACCACAACTTCTCCACTTTCACTAAGCCCAGCTTGTATGGTCTTGGATGGTTTGTGGTTGACAAGTGTAATTTCTTCACAAGTCTTGTACTAACTACATTGGTGTAGCTCCCTCCATCAATGATAAGTGAACACACTTTCTTTTCAATTAAACACCTTGTGTAAAAAATATTTTCTCTTTGAGTCTCCTCTTTTTCTAAGCAAAAATTGCTCAACATTCTCCCTACCATCAAGAGATCACCCTCCTCGGCCTCCATTAGTGTGAGTTCTTCTTCCTCTTCACTTGAAGAAATATTTGAACCACTTGAAGACTCACTCTTTATGCCTCCATCCTCAAGAAAAATCATAGTTCTTTTGTTGGAACATTGGGAAGCAATGTGACCCTTGCCAAGACACTTTAAACACTTGATATTGCTTGATCTTGTTGGAGTTGGATCCATAATTTTTTTGCTTGAGCTCTCCACCTTTTCTTTATTTTCACATGAGAAACCTCCCTTTTAGGCTTGTCCTTCCAGCTGGAAGTTGCAGCCCCATTATGTTGGATATAGGGGGAGCAGTAAGAAGATCAAGTCAAGGATGAAGCCTGTGCCTTAGAAGAAAGTTTTAGCTTTTCACATGCTAAGGCATTTGTATTATGTTAAGTGTTTAAGAGGCTAATCTTATGATCCTTGCATTGCATAAACATGATCATTGACATGCATACATGATTTTACTAAAGCATAAAGGTTTTCATGTAGACCTAAACAAATTGATTTCTCATGATTGAGTTTTGCAAAACTCATTTTAGCACTGCTTTAATTGATTACCAACATTTGTAATCGATTACATAAGCCACCAGGAATAGATTAATCGATTACAGGAAAGTCGTAATCGATTACACAGTGTAGAAACTCAAAACATGTCTGACTGCTTTAATCGATTATCATTCTATGTAATTGATTACATAAGCTTAAATCTGAATCTTTTATAACTGCCTTAATCAATTACAAGATCGATTTAATCGATTACATTGTTCGTAAATCTTTTCCAGAAAGCTGAAGAACATTTTAATCAATTAAGTTTGTATTTAATCGATTACATATGGCAATTTAATCGATTACTTTGGAGATTTAGTCGATTACATTCAGTTACAAATGTTTTCTATAAAAGTTGTTGAGTCTATTGTTTTGCATAGAGCTTAATTTTGCCAAATACTCATTACTTACAAAAGCTCTCACAGTCCGAGAAGAGATGTTCTAAGTTACATTGATCTTGTTTCAAAACCCAAAACTCATGCATCATTGATCATGTTGGTTTGAACAAGATTTATCAAGAGTTTGTCAAAGAGAGCTGATTTCAAGAATTGCATTCATTCAACCTGAGATTGTTTGGTAATATTCATTCATTCATCATCTGAGGATCATCAGGTTGTATCTCTCTTAAACTCTTGCAGTGATTTGTTTGTTTACTTTTATTTCTTGTAAGTTCTTAGATCAAAGAGGCTCTTTAAAGCTTTTTCTAGAGAAAAGTTCTCTAGAGGGAAGAACAGAGTAGTGTTCTATGGTTCTTGGTCATTAGAAGTTTATAGGGTTTAGATTTCTGTTTCTTTATCTAGGGTTGATAAAGGTGATTAGTTGTAAAAGGTTGTAAAGAACAAATTTTGATTTAGTGGAACTCTAACCTAGTGTTAGTTGGAAAAAACTGGATGTAGCCTCTATGTTGAGAGGTGAACCAGTATAAGATCTCTTATGTTGATCTCCATTCCTTAATCTCTTCTAGTTATCTTAATCTGTGATTCTTTTGGTATAATCTTTTATTACTCAACAAGTGAAGTTTTTAGTAATTGTATTCTTGAACTGAGTGGTTTGATTGATTAAAACATTCTCATTGTGATAAAGATCCTAAATTCGCTGCTTGTTTGTGTGTTCACTATTGTTTTTACATTGGTCTTAGAAAATGAAGCTTTTCTCCTTTTTAATTATTGCTCCACCTTTTGAGCTTTGTGGACTAGCTCCTCAATTGTAGCATAAGAATGTAGCTCCATCACATCTTGAATTTCTCTATTCAAGCCATGAAGGAACCTAGCCATGGTTGCTTCTTGAACCTCCACAATTCCAGCCTTCATCATTATCAATTTCATCTCTTTATAGTAGTCATCTACACTCTTGTAGCCTTGGAAATGTCTTTGGAGCTTGTTGTGGACTTCTCTTACATAATAAGTGGGAACAAATCTTTCTCTCAAGCATCTTTCCAAGTCATTCCAGCCATGTATTCTTTCTCTCCTCAACCTCTCTATGTCCATTAGAATTTGGTTCCACCACACCAAATCATAGCCACCAAATTCTAGAGTTTCTAGAGTCACTTTCTTTTCTTAATCAAATTGTTGACATGAGAAAATTTGTTCTACTTCATCTCCCACTCAAAGTAAAATTCAGAATTATTATCACCATAGAATTTTGAAATTTTTATTTTCACTCCACTCAATCCTCCATTTCTCTCATCTCTCTCTTCTCTCCTCCAATCTTCCTCATCTCTATTTTGCCTCCTAGGATTGTTTCTCCTATTATTTTCTCTCTTATCCTCCCTCTCACTCCTTTCATCATAATAATTTCCTCCATGAGAGGAAGCATGCTCACTCACCCTCCTACTACCATGAGCTTCTCCATCCACACTATCATTTGGACTACTCCTTCTTTGAGTCTTCTTTTGTAACTCCTCAAATCTTGCATCCATTTTGGTTTGCAAGTTTTCCATTTGTTTTGTCATGGCATTCATCAACCTAGAGGTCCTAGGTGACAAAGCCTCATCTCCTATTGAGCTCATTCTTCAAAAGAAATGATTAGCAAATATACAAGTATATAAGAAAAATCTCACTACTCTCTAAGTGTTTGCCAATCACACTCGTGTTTGCATACTTTATTTAGGCTCTTTCTATAATGTTATCTCTTGTCTTTTTCCACTCTTGTTCCTCTCTATAGTTCTTAAGCAAAAACTTCTAATCAAATCAAGCTTCTTTACTATAGTGAAATGGGAAACAATTGTAGGTTAGGCTTAAGAGTCCAAGAACAAGAAAACTCTAAGACAAAACCTTGGAAATTTTAAGAGAAAAGCAACAAAAGCAAAAATTTAGGAAAGCACAACTCTAATTGGAATTTAATGAGCAACTCAAGGACATATATAGGCTGTACCAAACTGCACAAGGAAGGTATACCAAACAAATTCAATTGTTAGAAGCCAAAATTTCACTAAATTGCATGTCATACAAGTTCACTTAATTTTGTGGTTCAAAGAAAATTTGAACTTGTAGTTTTTGTCACTTTGCTTTGCTTCTAAATTATGTTTTTCTTTGTAATTTTTGAGCCACTAATTTGAAAATACAACGAACGCTATTCAAATAAACCAAGAGGGGGTGAATTGGTTTAAAACAGATATTTAAAATTTTTTGCAATGTGTATGATTTATGCAATGCAATGATCACTATGCTATGTACTTGGACCACTTGAACAATTACAAATGCCATCAAAATGATTAGGCATGTAAAAAGCTAAAACACCAAGCCAAATACGTCGGCCTTATCTTGATTGCTTGCATCTCCTTCTTCCAACTCCCTCTGTATCTAACATAATTCAATAATTTATTGGCTATAATTTGATTGTTTTTCCAGCCACAATTCACAAACACTTTTGGGCTGCACTTTGATTATTTTTCCAGCCACAATTTCACAAACACTTGGGCTGCACTTTGCTTGTTTTTCTTTTGTACAAGTTCAATAATCCTCTAAGAAATTGATGAATCACGAAAATATGATGTATAACAAATGTAAAATTTGGTTCTAACAACTCAATTCAGTTTAGGCATGAGATTAGAATCAAAACAAGTGGTCATACAATACAAAAACACTAACTAACAAAAGTTGACAAAAATCAAAGCTAGAAACTTAGGAAAATATCAAGAACACATAAAGAACATGAACACATGAAATCACATGAAACTTGAAGAAAGACACAAGGGTTATGTGGCGGATCACTACCCAAGACTAACCCACCAGAACTTTTCACAAAAACAAGAACACAAGGAAAAAGAATGAATTTTAGATTTTCGAAAAGTTGCAGAATGTTATACCTTTGAAGAACTTTTAAGAACTAAACTTGAAGAAGAATTCCACAAGGATTAAGCTCTAGATACCACTTGATGTATGGCTGAAACCATTAGGCATGAATTTTCCAAATCTACTTTGCATTGAAACTCAAACTTCAAGTTTTCCTCAAGGACACAAAGCTGTCCAGTTTTCACGAATTAATGGGCAGTTTGTATGTTTTAATTTCAGCAAAGGAAAGTGGATGAAAGGTAAAGGATGAAGGTGGATGACACCATGGAAAAACGTTCCAATAAGTCTAGGAAGAATCGTCACAATACCTTGAAGTCATTGATAAAAAAAACAAGAGGTTCTTGTACAAGAACAAAGATAGAAAATCTATACACAATTTTCAGATTGCATTCAAATGAACCAAAGTTACAATAGTTTTTGGACAACTTTATATATGCACGGAATTCAAGCTAAATGCACATGAAATACTAATGAAATTAAGTGCAATCTAAGAAGCTAAATGAGGCTTGTAATGCAAGTTTCCCTAAGGTAACCTTGGCTGTCCTAATTTGTGTAAAGGTGCAATATTTTAAGGCTTAAGGTGCAGTTTTTCAGCCTCTAAGTGCAACCAACAATTCACACACAAGTGCACTTACAAAGCTTTACACTAATGCACTAAAAGTCTTTTTATTACAACTAATTTTGTCATTAACAAGTGTTGAAATTTATTGAATTAAAATGAACTTGAGACATCAAAATCCAGCCCTTGTCATCATTGAGTTGGTATGCTTTTTTATACTTGTCCAAGTTAACTTGGATGTGATCTTGAAGTGCTTGAGTCCTATCTCTTGTCATTGATCTTTTAAAACTCATCAAAAAAAGTGTTTCAAGCTCTCCTTTTAGACCTTTAACTTGTCATAAACCTTCATGAATAAGGAACCAAAATTTATTTAACTTCAAATAATATTTTGTAAATATTAAAGTGAGCAGTCAAAAGTTGTATCTTTTAATTTTAGAATACATATTTAGACATGTGTGTAAGAAAAAAAAAACACAAAGATAAATAAAAATAATTATATTACTCAGTATATATGATTTTACCCATCTATAATGTCAATATTTTGATACGTTCAAATAATAAAAAGTGTTTTCAAAATCTAACAATTGGAACATGATCATATCACGAGGGCTTGCTTGTCGCATGTGACATAAAACGACCTCTAATGAAAATTTGTGGAATATTAAACAGGGCATGTAACGACCAATGATGGGCAATCACATGAGCTGTAGGAGATGGGCACTAAATAGAAAAAGTACATGTTTAGCGTCAGTCACGGTGAAAATGACAGCTTAACGGAACGCTGGAAGATGATTAATTAACTTTTTCACTCTTCTGTGGGGCTCACCTAATAAAATAAAGTTCACACAAGTTTGGTTGTTCCATCCATGTTTAGGAAGATACTAGAAGTACATATAACATATATTAACAGGCATGCATAATTTGCATTGACTCCATGTTGGATATGGAAATTTATAATCAGTCTAAGTATGTGTATTAATTATTTGCTTTAAGTGCGTGTTTGATAAAAGGAAAACAAAACATGCACGATGGAAATACTAAAACATGGTTGGGGAGGTTTAAACGTGTTTTGATTCTTAAGCAAACTATGTTTAATCAAATCATGTAAATTAGGTTTCCTCCGAGATGTATAGACTTAACATTATAATCTTAAAAGAAAAAATAAATCTTTAATTTATAAAATATATCTTTAATTTTAAACAAAATTTTAAAAATAAAATAATATATTTTTTTAAACATAAATAATATTTTAGAGATTTGTAATTATAAATTTGAATTGTTTCTCAATATTAATATAGTGATGTGCCGACTCTAGCAACAAGGAAAGGGGAGAGTTTTGTAAAGTTTTAAGCCTCAAGGGAGGGTTTTTGTGTGTTGCTCATTTGGTAATTTTTTGAGTCACTTCTCATCGTCTCTTTCATCTATCACTCAATTGTACGGGGATTTCTTCAATCAACCGACATGAATATGTTTGTTGTGGTGTGTTTCATCTATCACTCAAAGGTACAGAGAGTTCTTCAATCACCCACATGAATATGTTTGTTGTGGTGTCTTTGGGCTGTTATGGGTGTTTTAAAACTTGGAAATGACTTTTGGTTTGAGATCATGTTGCAAAAATAATGAAAATGCTTCATTTTCTTGTTTGGCTAAAACCTATTTCAAATTTTAATTTATTTTTGGAACACTGATTTTTTTTTATTCGAGGACTATGCTATAATTTTAGGTCTTTGGATCTTGTGTGAATTTTTCTAGATTTTTTGGAGCAATCCTTCTATTTTATTCAAATTATCTTTCTCTTTTCTCAAATCTGTCAATTTTCATAATTTTTGTGGGTTGAATATGGGAAACAAGTCGGTACGAATCTCACCCTAGCCATGGGGAATGCCCACAAGAATTGACCAAGCCAGAAGATGAGTGGAACAAATTTTAATGAACCACTATATTGAAATTGGACTCTTGGAAAAATAAGACATTTAATTTTGGGAAAAATTGTTCTGCAATGTATTGTAATTGAGATAATTTATTTGTTGAACTATGGACATGTAGGAATGTATAATAATTTTGTGAGAATTTATCGTATGCAGAAAATATTTTCTACGAATTAAATGGTGTGAATCTTATTTCTCGTAGTTGATGTAAATAAATATTATTCAAATATTTTCCATGAGATTTTAGTCTCTATAAAATAAATATATATATATATATATATATATATATATATGTTGACTTTAAGATGTTAATTAAGCTTTGTGCACAAGATTTCGCAATTCCATGTTGATTAAGTATTTTTAGGATTTTCAAAATGATGATTTCAAGCGACAGGACAAAATCTGTTTTCAATAGAAATAAATTATTATTTTAGTGAATTTGGATTTGTGTTGAATTATATATGATTATAAGTATGACAGTCTATTTTTGTGAATTTCTTATTTGAAATGTTATTTTTAGTATTTTGTGAGATTAAATGGGAAAAAATAAAATAATACTTTTTAATAAATAATTTGAAATTTGGGGTTGTTTTGAAAATAATTTGATTTTTGGGGCAGTCAAACACGTTCAATTTGGGGTGTTTAAACACGCATAAATTAGACGTATTTGACTCATATATATGCCAAAAAAAAAATAACTTTTTACCATTCTTACTATTTTACATTCTCTCTAAAAGTTTTTTACCCTTCTCTCTAGAGTTTGTGAGTGGATTATTTCTGCAGCGAAGCTCTGCCAACAAGTAAGTGCATTTATTTTTTTGCCAATTATTTAATGTGTTATATTATTCAATTAGAAAATTGTTAGGGTCATATGAAATTGTTAGCGACGTAGATGTTAGGTCCGTAGAAAATTGTTAGGGTGCAGGATTTAGCATGTAGGGTTTAGGGTTTATTGTGTAGGGTTTATGGTTTAGTCTTTAGGGTGTTTGGTTTAGGTTTTGGGTTTACGGCATAAGGTTTAGGGTTTAGTGTTTAGAGTGTTTGGTTTATGGTTTAGTGTTTAGGGTATTTGGTTTACGAGTTTAGAGTTAAGGGTTTATGGTTTATGGTTTAGTGATGATGGTGTATGGTTTATGGTTTAGTGTATAGGGTGTTTGGTTTAAGGGTTTCGGGTTTAGGGTTTAGTATTTATGGTGTTTGGTTTAGGGTTTAGGGTTTAAGGTTTCGGGTTTAGGGTGTTTGTCTTATGGTTCATTGTTTAGTATTTAGGCTATTTGGTTTAAGGTTTAGGGTTTAGGATTGTTAACGACGTACATTAGGTTTAATTTATTTGATAGGATAAATATTTATAACGTTTTGTGAACCAAAGATATTTTTTTTAATTTAAATTTTTATTTATTTATATTAAGATACTCATTAGATGGCGGATTCATCTTCGACTGATTCTTCGCGCTCTGGATCTGATCATGAGGGTGAGCTCATGGATCCGATGACCCATGTTATCCCTATCCCGTATAAGTGGGGTGTTTTGTGTAGGCATACTCAGCGCACGCACATTTCACAAGCTGTGTGGAATGAGGACAAAGCTCGATTGTTGAAAACTTGACAAAGTAAAGTGACAGGGGGGTCACATCACGATGATATACCTGACATTGTTGGTGATATGTTAAGAAATGCTGGCTTTCTACATGTCGCATGCATGCGACATATTCATGTATGCAAGTAGGAAATGAGTAAACAATTTTTAACTGTACATATGAATATATTTTTTTATAGATTGATGTTGCGCTTATTAGTGCTCTGGTTGAGCGGTGGAGACCAGAGACCCATACCTTCCATATCACGCAGGGAGAGATGACCATCACGTTGGAAGACGTGGCTGGTATTTTAGGATTTCCCACCGAGGGCAATGTCATTACAAGAGCCACATTAGACGAATGGGCGGCCATCATTGAGGAGGTTATTGGTCATCAACCTCAGCCAGACACTGAGCTTAAAGGTGGATATTTGCGTCTGTCATTCTTTGATAGACATTTTGCGCACTGGCGTGAGGTACTTTTCGATTTAGTCGTCGTGATTCGCTTTACGGAGGCGCACATTGCGCGCCTTCTTGGAGTATGGCTGTTGGGCGATAGATTCGTGGGGAGCATAGTCGCGGTGTGTTACATCCCATTGCTTACTGGGTACTTTGAGGACATTGGAAGATATACTTGGGGCTCTGCGATCTGGGAGGGATCAACCAATCCCATGTACTCCCAAGAAGCTGACGTTGGATATAGGGAACAACAAGAAGAATGAAGCTTATTGACTTAGAAGTGTTTTGAGCTTTTCACATGCCTTAAAGATTGAAATCCAAATCCAAGTGTATGAGAAGCAAATCTGTTGATCCTTGCATTTGCATACATATAGTCATTTACATGCTTAAGAGTTTTTATCAAGAATCAAAGCTATTTTGAAAAAGATCTTAATGGGTAAAGTTTATAGAAAAATATAAATTCATTGTTTTAATCGATTACCCATAATATTAATCGATTACATTGTTCATGTTTGAATCTGGAAAAGCTTTGATAAACAGTTTAATCGATTACATCACGGATTAACCGATTATATGGCTTGTATTTACAACTGGAAAAGCTTTAATGTACATATTAATCGATTACGCATTTCTTGTAATCGATTACATAGTGTAATTCAAATATAATATATTTATGCTTTAATCGATTACCATTTATTGTAATCGATTACACAAGCTATCTTGAAAATCATGTTTTCACTAAATTAATCGATTACCATATTTGTAATCGATTACATAGGTTATTTTGAAAAAGCCTGCTTTGCTGCCTTAATCGATTACCATTATTCGTAATCGATTACACAGGCTATTTCTGAAATAAGACTTTTCTGATTTAATCGATTACAACTCAGGTTAATCGATTGTATTATTCGTTATGAAACCCAGAAATTTGCCTTAAACACTTTAATCGATTAAGTGGTAATTTAACCAATTACATAGTTCGTTTTAATCGATTATTGGGCGCGTTTAATTGATTACAGGTTGTTACAAAACTTTGTTATAAATAGAAAGAAGGCTTGGCTTGCAACTGAACATGAATACTTCGAAATTTCTGAATACACACAGGCCTTCATAAAGTTCTAAAGTGTTTTTCTGGGTTTACTTACTTCTTGT
Organism: Glycine tomentella; assembly: GCA_007407185.1. Classification (NCBI taxonomy): domain Eukaryota; kingdom Viridiplantae; phylum Streptophyta; class Magnoliopsida; order Fabales; family Fabaceae; genus Glycine; species Glycine tomentella. The sequence goes on along the minus strand of PYAF01002329.1, from coordinate 148,473 downwards.
CCAACTCTTTAATCTTCATGGGTATTGAATGATTTTTTGGGCAAGATATTTCTAAAGAGTAAAGGAGAGCATGTTCTGAAAGTTTATTTCTGCATTCAACCTTGGTTGGTAATTCATTTGCATTCATTTTCAATGGATCATCAGGTTGCTTCTCTCCTTAATCTTTGAGTGTAATTTTGATTTTACAATTTCTGTTATTTGGTCCTATTGTAAAGGGTTCTTTGAAGCTTGTTCTAAAGTAGTATTCACTAGGGAAGAACAGAGTAGTGTTCTCTTGTTCTTGATCTTTAGGAGTCTAATAGGGTTTTAGATTTCTATTCTTTATCTAGAGTTGATAAAGAGAGATTGTTGTAAAGCTTACAAGAACAGAATTTTATAATAGTAGAACTCTAATCTAGTGTTGATTAGAAGAAACCGGATGTAGCTTTTCTTGAGAAGTGAACCATTATAAATTGCTTGTTGTTGTCTTTTCTCTATCTCTTCAAGTAATCTTGTTCATTTGTTCTTGGTAGTTTTATCATTACTCAACAAGTTCTGTTTTGAGCTATTGATTTCTTGGGCTGAGCAATTTGATTGATTAAAAGCGTGGTTTAAAAGTGATTAAGATTCTTTAACTCTGATTTGGAAAATAATTTTTAAAAAGACCAAGTTTAAACCAATTCAACCCCCCTCTTGGTTATTGTGGGTATTCCTATTGTTTTCAACTGAAGGGTGTGCATGACCTTTCCTTGCGCAGTAAACAAGAAGATAACTGGGTCCGTAAGCTGAGACAATTTATTAGACGCTGGGAGGTTAAGGACCAGCACATCGACCAACACATACCAATGTCCGTAATGCCATTTCGGGTGAGTAGGCTATGGAACAGCTGGAGCAATGGGTGGGAATCTCAGCCACGTCTACACCTAAAGTAGCATATGACCCCCACCAATGTCACTTCTGAATGGATCTATACACTCGCACATTTTTCTAAACAAATGTGCAAGGACCGTAGAGCCCCATCTATATCTTTCAATGTCCTCGAAGTCTCCAGCAAGCAACGGGACATAACGCGCCACGACCATGCTCCCCCCGGATCTGTCGCTCAGCAGCCATGCTCCAAGAAGCCGCGCAATGTGCACCTTCGTAAAGCGCATCATGATGACCAAATCGAGAAGTACCTCACCCCAGTGCGCAAAATGTCTATCAAAGAAAGACAGGCGCAAATATCCACCTTTAAGCTCGGTGTCTAACTGAGGTTGAGACCAAAAACCTCCTCAATGACATTCGACCATTCGTCTAACGTGGCTCCTGTAACGACATTGCCCTTGGCGGGCAATCCTAAAATACCAGCCACGTCTTCCAACGTGATGATCATCTCTCCCTATGTCATATGGAAGGTATGTGTCTCTGGTCTCCACCGTTCAACCAGAGCACTAATAAGCACAACATCAATCTAAAAAAATATTTAAATAATCAATTCATATGTATAGTTATAAAAAAATTGTTTAATCATTTCCTACTTGCATACCTGAATATGTCGCATGCGTGCGACATGTAGAAAGCCAACGTTTCTTAACATATCACCAACGATGTCAAGTATATCATCGTGATGTGCCCCCCCCCCCCCCGTCACTTTACCATGTCGAGTCTTCAACAGTCGTGCTTTGTCCTCATTCCACAAAGCTTGTGAAATGTGGGTGCGTTGAGTACGCCTACGCAAAACACCCCACTTATACGGGGTAGGGATAACATGGGTCGTCGGATCCATGGGCTCACCCTCATGATCGGATCCAAAGCGCGAAGAATCAGTTGAAGATGAATCAACCATCTAATGAGTATCTTAATATAAATAAATGAAATTTTAAATTAAAAAATATATATCTTCGGTTCACAAAACATTACAAATAATTATCCTATCAAATAAATTAAACCTAATGTACGTCGCTAACAATCCTAAACCCTAAACCCTAAACCAAACACGCTAAACACTAAATAATGAACCATAACACAAACACCCTAAACCCAAAACCCTAAACCCTTAACCCTAAACCCAAACCAAACAACATAAACACTAAACCATAAAACAAACACCATCATTACTAAACCATAAATCCTAAACCCGTATGCCAAACACCCTAAACACTAAACCATAAACCAAACACCCTAAACACTAAACCCTAAACCCTATGCCCTAAACCCAAAACCTAAACCGAACACCCTAAACACTAAACCCTAAACCCTACACCCTAACAATTTTCTACGGACCTAACATCTACGTGGCTAACAATTTCATAAGGCCCTAACAATTTTCTAATTGAATAATATAACACATTAAATAATTGACAAAAAAAATCACTTACTTGTTGGCAGAGCTTCGCTGCAGAAATAATCCACTCACAAACTCTAGAAAGAAGGGTAAAAAAAACTTTTAGAGAGAATGTGAAATAGTAAGAATGGTAAAAAGTTAATTTTTTTGGGCATATATATGAGTCAAACACGCCCAATTATTTATTATTTATTAAAAAATATTATTTTTATTAAAAAATAATATGGTGCATTGAATACTCTTGAAATTGAAATAAATGTTATTTAAGGTGAATTTGTTGTGAATGCTTGTAGACAATGGGGCCTAACTCAGAATGAGGGTACTTGTCCATATATGTGTAATTATAAATTTATTGTGATTTATTTTTATGTGTGATATTCAATTGTGAACTGAGACCCAGAGAGTAAAAAAATCTAGACATTGAGTTTTGTGCACATGATATTGTTTGATTCTTGGATGATGATTTTTGGGAACAGAGAATTGAGACCCAGTTAATAATTATTGATTGAGAAATTCATTACGAGAAATAATGAACAAACTGTTAGTATATGGATGTCCTAGAGACAATCTTTTCATTAGATTAGGACGTACATGTACTTTTCAATGTTGTCATGAATAAATTATAAGCGCTCTTTATCTTGTTTCATATTTTGTCTCGATATTATTATTAATATATGAGTAACTGGATAAAACCCTTGGAATAGAATAGGTATCTCTTGAATATCAGTGATGGG
>PYAF01002329.1:131829-145334 GCA_007407185.1 Glycine tomentella | reverse complement strand
AAACCTAACCTTCTTCCTCTCCATTGGTACGCCTAGCTTGCCTCCTTTGGTGTTTGTTGGTGGCATTCAAGAAGCGTTCTTGAGTCTTGACAAGAAGTGGTGTGGATCAACATTAGAGGGCTTGTATCTTCAAGCCTATTCTTGATCATCAATTTCAAATATAAACAAGGTAACATCTATGTCCTAAAGAATGATTCTTAAATGGTATGTGTGTTTCCGCTTTAAAAATTTTGTTTTTTTTCTTCTCACATGCCTTCGGGCTTCAAGGCCCTATCTTACAACCACTAAAAAGAGCGTGAACACTTAATTATGAATTGGCTTTAATAATGGAGTTACTTGAGGATGACACATGGGCTTAGAAATTATTTTAGTACCTATGTAAGGACTTGGAAAACCATCACATAATTGAGCATAAAAGATCGAGAATGGTGAAGAATGTCATAAAATGTAATAAGATGGTGTAGTCATGAATGTGGGTTGGTGACATGATGTGTGTTTGAATGCACGTGTGTGTGATGTTTGTTCATCGTTTTATTTGATTGCGAAGATTAAGGAAATAGAAACAATCCATTTTGGGGTCAAGTGTGACTGAGAACAACGAATTGGCGTTGAAGCGAAATGCTCGTTTATCAAGGATCAAGGCTCATGGACGTGTGGTCGCGAAGATGAAGTGGATCATGTGGGATTTACTACTGAATCAATTTGTTTGTGTGAGGCAATTGTGCCTGTGGAAGGATCTGTAATGTTATGAAGCGTTGTCTCATACCATGGCAACAGAATCCATATCGATCCATGATGCAATCCCGGTGGGGAGTGTTGTTGAGGGGTAAATCCTTAGAGCAACGAATGACCACATAGTAATATCTAGGAGATGATCGCATGGCGTGATCGTTCTGGGGGTATGGCATTTAGTCATGATGTTAGATCACATGAGCCAACTCAGCAACCCCAACATAGTGTAACATTATGTTTTCCGTGATGTCTAATTAAGTGGTTTTAATTAATTTGCAAGCACAATTAAATTTAAATTAAGTTCTCTAATTAATTAATTAATTAATTATGAGGTGATGGTTTGTGGTATTTATATCCATGTTTATATTCAGCTTAAACCATGTTTTATAAGTGATTCATTGATTTTTAGAGTATTTGGGCCTTGAGTGATTTGAAATGGTGGTCAACTTAGTGAATAATAGGGTGTGAAGAGAAGAAAGTTAGAGAGTCATAAAATTCTTACAAATCCTTTGGAAATCTGAACCCAAATAAATAAAAAAAGATAGTTCTCTACTACTTTCTCCTTCTCCAAGAGAACCATTATCTTGGGAGCTTGAGTTTTGGTCTCCTTGTGCAAAAGAAAGCATTTTTCTCCTCTCTTTGTTGTTCTTTGGGTTGTTCTTAGTGTGGTAAAATGTGTTTGTTTTGTTTTTTGCCCTTAAAGTGCTTTAGCTGATGCTTTGAATATTAAAAAAAGTGTTTTGAAAGGTGAAAAAACATTATTTAAAGCACTTTAAGGACGAAAAACAAAACAATCACATTTCACAACGACTAAGACAAAAACAAAAAAATTTCAAGGACAAAAATGAAAAAAAAGTGCTAAATTGCAGGGACTAAAATTGTATTTATGCCTTTTTAATATCCTCTATGCAATCCAACTCAATGAGCATTACCTCGGATTACGTTTTAGGCCTGGGTTCATAATCCATTGCATCCGGTTTGTCTATTTTTTGTTTTGTTTTAAGGACTCCTTGTATCACTCGTGGCTTTCTTTTAATATCCTTTCAAGGTTATGACTTGCATTTCATCACTGAGGAATTTCATGGTCAAATGAATCATCGAATTCATAGCTTTTAATGTATTCAAGGTCAGCCCAATATAGCATTTTAAGATGATTTTAGCTTCACTACAATGAACCTGACGACGACCGTTCTGGTCGTTGGTGCCTTCCCAAATGTTACATGCAATGTGGTGACCAGAGGAACCAATGAGGTCCTCGTTGTAGGGGAGCAATTTCAATTGTGGTATTTTTGAGATTTCTAAAGAAATCATTAAACATGATATCCATAGAGTTGCCTATATCGACTAGCATTTGATATACCTCCTTGTTGTTTATAAAAGCTTTCACCAATTGGGAATCATCGTGGTTTTTGTCGTCAAAGATCAATGGTAGGGGTTTCCTTTTGACTGACTCATGATTTCTTCTGCCATGCATAATGGTTAAGACTTCTCTCGCGTGTCTCTTTTGGACATTGTTTGAGAAACCACTGCCGAGGAATCTGATAATTACTAAGCATACGTAAAGTTATATGTAAATTAATTAGCAATTATCTATTCTTTTCCTCTTTTAATGCTTCTTTTTGTGATTAAAATATAGGAATTAGCTTCTTCTGAGCTTTTATCCAGTGGATGCTTTAACTAGTTGATTTATGAAGTGTTGGTTGTATTTTTGTAGAATTCACTGCAAGGGCATGAAAGATGGATTTCAAAGTCTGGAGCTGCTTGCTTAGCGAGGACTTGCCCAGCGCGACCAGCTCACTTAGCGGATGGTCACTTATCGAGCTGGACAAATTGAGGTGCGCTCAGCACGTCCTTTTCGTGCTCAGCGCGCACCATTATACTGGGTTGCATTTTAAGGCATTTTGGAGGGAAAAAGAGGCATTCATTCATTCCCTTTCATCCATCTCCTTCCATAACCCTAACCTCCATTGTTGGGAGTTAACTAACCGAACGCTTTGATGTAAATTTCTAACTATCTATTCAATATTATTTATGCATTATTGTTGTTTTTTTGAGCTTTATTCATGCTTGTGGTTTGATCACCCATTTGTATGCTTTGTTTTAGGTTTTAATGCATTGGAAAATGGTTATTGCCTTAAGAACTGAAAAGTGCTTCTAAATGATATCATGTCTATGGATAGAATGCTTTTGTTTACCTAGGTTACGTTATCATCTCTAATCATAATACAAATCATTTAATATAACTCTCGAGGATTTAAGGGTGAAATTAAGTGATTTAGGTCTAGAACTTGGGGAGTCAAGGTTATACCATATTAGTAGATGAAGGTCATTATATTTAATGTTGAATAGAGAAAAACCTTTTGTATCGCATCAAAGTTAGTTCCGGTTAACGGACTCCCAACACCAATAGCTTTATAATTCCACCGTCCACAGTATTTTGAGTGTTTGTGTCTCTTTCCTTGTAGTTATTACGCTTTTAGTTTACATTTACATACAATGTACTCTTATGCCAAATCATTTTACCATTTAAATTCATTCATTAATTACTTAGAAACAAACGTGCATTAGTCCTGAATATAAGCAAAGTCCCTATGAAAATTGACATTCAGTCTTACTGGATCTTTATTACTTGGACAATTCAGTGCACTTGCCGACCATTTAACAAGTTTTTGGTATCGTTGCCGGGGATTTTGTTCTTTATACTCGATACTTTTATACTGTTGTTTTTTAGTAATTATTCTTTATTCTTTGATTCGTTATCTTTGTTTTATTTTATATACTTATTCTTTAACTTGTTCAAGTTTTTTCGAGTTTTTCTTTCTTGTATGGGAGGTAGAACACAAATGGACAATCTTCTTCCATTGAATATGGAGATTGAAGCTACTTGTAGAAGAAACAACGCAGTGAGAAGGAGGCAAGAGAGGCAAGAGGAGGCAGGGAAGACTCTCCTGAACCATTATCTCTAAATCATCAGCCTATCTTTGAAGAACCTCAAATGGCGGGTGACCAACTACCGAGGGTTACACTGGAGGATTATTCAAGCTATGCAACGCTGCAGTACTTCACTAGTATTGTGAGGCCTGAGGTTCAAACGACTAATATCTCATATCCATACTCGCTCATCCAACTAATACAAGGCAACCTCTTCCATGGTTTGCCCAATGAAGACCCTTACTCTTACTTGGCTAATTACATAAAGATATGTGACACAGTGAAGATTGGTTGAGTTCCTGAAAACGCCATCCGCCTCAACCAATTTTCATTTTCCTTGTCTGGTGACGCTAAGAGATGGTTGCACTCATTCAAGGGGAATTGTTTCAGGACATAGGAAAAGGTGGTGGAAAAGTTCTTAAAGAAGTATTTTCCAGAATCCAAGATAGCTGAGGGTAAGGCGGAGATTTCCTCATTCCACCAGTTTCCGGATGAGTCATTAAGTGAAGCACTGGATCTAAGAACTCCCACTCACGGGTTTAGTGAGCCTATCTAGCTCAACATATTCATTGATGGCCTGTGACCCCATTCTAAATAGTTTCTTGATGCATCCCCTGGTGGCAAAATTAAGTTGAAGACCCCTAATGAAGTAATGGAGCTAATTGAAAACATGGTGGTAAGTGATCATGCTATTTTGTGAGATAGAGCATATATGCCTGCCAAGAAGAGCCTTATGGAAATCACATCACAAGATGCTTTGTTGGATCAGAACAAGCTCCTAGCCAAGCAACTAGAGACCCTCACTGCAACATTGAACAAGCTTCCTCAACAACTACATGCGATTCAACCAACTTCGCCTCTTTTGATGCAAGTTGGTCCTTGTTCCTTGTGTGGAGGAGCTCATGAGTCGGGTCATTGCATGACTCAAGATGAGGCTTCAGATGAAATCAATTATATGGCTAATCAGAACCACCAAGGCTTCCATCAAGGGGGAAATCAAGGCTTCAACCAAGGCTTAGGTTACTATCCAATGGGAAAATTTTCCCAAAACCAAGGCCAAAATTGGAGGTATCATCTGGGCAACAACTTCAACAAGGACCAAGGGGGTCTATCTAATAGACCTTCGAACCAAGGCCCTAATCTGTATGACCGAACCTCCAAGCTTGAGGACACCTTGACTCAATTCATGCAAGTCTCAATATCAAATCAAAAGAGCACTGACTTAGCCATCAAGAATCTTGAAGTATAGATGGGTCAGTTGGCTAAACAGATGGTAATGAAATCCTCTAGTAACATTGTTGCCAACATCGAGAAAAATCCAAAGGAGGAATGCAAGGTGGTAATGACCAAGAGCAAGGTGAGGGAGAACCCTGAGTTTGTGGAGGGTGTAGTGGAGGATGTGAGTGACGGAGAAGAGGATGAGAGAAAAGAAAGAGAGCATGAAAATAAAGAGAGTTGTGAAAGAGAAAAAGAAAATGAAAAAAATGAGAAGAAGAGTGGTCTGGAGAAAGGTGGTGCGAGCTTAACATATGAGACCAAGAGCCAATTGTGGTGGAAGGGAATTGCAGTGCTATAATCCAACAAATTCTACCACAAAAGTTCAAGGATCCTGGGAGCGTGACTATTCCATGCTCTATTGGATCGGTATCTGTTGGGAAAGCTCTTATTGATCTTGGGGCAAGCATTAATTTGATGCCTTTATCTCTATGTCGGAGGATTGACAATTTGGATATTCTCCTCACCAGAATGACCCTGCAGTTGGCAGATAGATCCATCACAAGACCATATAGTGTGGTGGAAGATGTTTTGGTCAAGGTCAAGCATTTCACGTTTCCAGTTGACTTCATCATCATGGACATTGAGGAGGACTCTGAGGTATCACTAATTATGGGCAGGCCATTTATGCTCATAACTAAATGTGTGGTGGACATGGGAAATGACAATCTAGAACTGAGTGTCGAGGATTAGAAAGTTACTTTTAACTTATTTGAAGCTATGAAACACCCCAGTGACTACAAGACATGTTTCAAAGTGGAGGTCATTTAAAAAGAAGCATAACTAGCAGTGCATCAATTTGCATAGCAGTCATCACTGGAAAGGGCCCTCACAAATGCGAAAGATTTCCTTTCCCAAGAAGAAGAAAAAGACCTCACAGCCAGCTTAGATGATTTGAATAGATAAAAGGAAATTCCTCAAGGGGAATACGCCTTTGAAGAGCTAAAGGAAGACATTTCGGCAGAGAAATTGAAGGTTAAGTTGAAGGTGCTGCCTCTTATCTTGAAATATGTCTTCTTAGAGCCACAGGAGACCAAGTCGGTGGTTATTAGCAGTGCCCTGTCTCCATCTGAAGAAGCAGAGCTTGTGGAAATGCTTAGGAAGTATAACAAGGCAATAAGATGGCATATTTCTAACCTTAAAGGAATTATTCCATCCAATTGCATGCATAAGATAATGATGGAAGCTGACTATAAGCCGATTAGGCAGCCTCAAAGGAGATCGAATCCCTCCATGAAGGAGGAAGTGCAAAAAGAAGTCCTGAAGTTGTTGGAAGCGGGGTTGATTTACCCAATTTCTAATAGTGCTTGGGTATGAAAGCAATATGAACACATACAATAACCAAGCGGGGGTGAATTGGTTAAAACAGGGTCTTTAAAATTTCTTTAAAACCAATTGCGGTTTTAGGATCGTATCATAAGGACACCCTGTTGAATAACAAATTTTTAGTCAATCAAGACTCACCCTTCACAGAAACAATAACAGAAAAAGTTTATCTATTGATATACAAATGATTATCCAAAAGACTAGCAATCAATGACAGAAAGATGAGATTGAGAGAAAGTAATCAACACAAAGAGCTATACTGGTTCACCCCTAAACAAGAGAAGCTACATCAAGTTTCTTCTAACCAAACCTTGATTAGAGTTCCACTATTAACAAAAACTCTTCTTTACAAGCTTATAAAAGATCACCCTTTATCAACCCTAGATAAAGAACTGAAATCTAAAACCCTATTAGACTTCTAATGATCAAGACATAGAGAACTCTTATCTATTCTTCCCTCTAGAGAACCCTACTCTAGACAAGCCTAAAGAACCCTTTTGAAATAGCAACTTACAAGTTGAAATGTAAAAACAAATTACACATAGAAACTAATGGAGAGAAACAACCTGATGATCTACACTATATGAATGCATCATTTTCTTGAGAGAGACTATTTCCATGAGGATGATACCACATTGCATGCTGAGTGATGAGTCAGATGCATACATCATTCTGAACATGATTGTTTGAGTTGTGGAATACATTGGGTGATTGTTTTTGTTGAATGTGTAATGGAATGATGGGTTTGTTGAGTGTATATTGGACTGATGGACTTTTTGTAATGATAGTGATTGTTAATGTTGTTTCCTTCCCAATTGCTGCTATATGATGTTTGTTGGTTTTTTATGTAATAAACTCACCCTTGCATTTGTTGTATCGTGTGGTTGGTACCTGTGATGATCGTGAACTTTCATTCGTGGGAGCAGATGAGCAGCAGTAGGTGACCTTGGAGAGAGATCTTCTTTTTGTTGGAGCCGCCTAGCCGATGTGATGACGTTGGAACTCTTTTTGGAAAGAGTTGTGTTTTAATTAACTCTTTCATAGTTAGTCCCTTAATCCTTTTTGTAGACATGTATATTTTGAATTGTAATTACATGTAAAACTAAATTAAGTTATAAACGGGTAAATGATGAGTACTGATATAGTATATGTATTCAATTGTTGTAGTTGTATCGTGTGTATGATGATTGTATTATTGCGAAAAACTTACTACCATTTTCATAATAAAATTAATAGAGTTTTTATTAAAATTGAGATTTGCAGCACGATTAAGAGTTAGTGATATTGTAGCGACAAGGCGGGTCATTACATGTGTGACCTTTCTTCATGCAATAATTGCAAGTTACAGATTTTTATTCTCTTTCAAAATGAGTCATTTAATTATGCTTTGTTTTTGAAAATCCTATTCGGTGGTACAAACTTGGTTTTTCCAAAAAGTTTTGCTTCATGTTTGTAACCCAAACCAAAAGTATCTCTAACATATTTGTATACACTTAGCATTTGATCTAAAGTGCATTTTACTCTATAAAGCTTTTTGAACAGATCAACTAAGTAAGAATTTTCTGAAAGCAATTGCATATATTTTTTAGATTGACTCCTTTTGAAATCATCCATTTCTTTTTCTAAAGTTTTGCATTTATCTACACTTGTAGAAGAAGAAGCACATACACACCCATTGGCTTTGTAGCTTGAAAGAAGTTTCTCATTCTCTTCTTTCAACTTACAAAGTTCAGTTTGTTGTTCAACAAGTTTGGTAACATTCCATCTAAGGTTACCTTTCAGCCTATTGTTGGAGGTTGTAAGTTTTTGAGTCTCTTTATGCATACATGGAAAGCATCAAAAAGTTGATCAAGTTCAAAGTTTACTTCTGATTCAGCACTTAAGAGTTTCAATAATTATGGAAGTGAAGCATACATTAGCCTTTTCATTCTCACTTGATAAATCAAATGTTGTTGATGCATTGTCTTCCCATTCATTTCAGGCTTTCTTTGATTTCTTTTCACCTAACCGCATCTTCAAAAATATAGGACATTCAAATTTAAAATGGCATGGCTTACCACATTCAAAGTAGGAGAAGTTGGTATTGTTGTTGTTGTCATTTCTCTTGTTGAACTTTGTGAACTTCTTGTTCTATTTGTTCTTCAAGAACTTCCTGAATCTTTTGACTATTAGGTTCAAGTGTTCATAACTTTCATCTTCACTCGAGTCTTCTTCTTTTTCCACATTAGAAGTTGCAGCTTTCAAGGCTATTCTCTTTTGCTTTTTATTTGCATCTTCATCATGTGTTAATTGAGACAGTTATAATTCATACTCAAGAAGCTTACCAAATAGTGCAGCCATGGACATCTTGGAAAGATCCTTTGATTCCTTGATTGTTGTCACCTTTGATTGCCATGGTCTTATTAGACAGTTCAAGATTTTGATGTTTAACTCTTCAGCATCAAATATCTTCCCAAGACCAAGAAGATGACTTACAATGTGAGTGAATCTTGTTTGGAGCTGAGATATGTTTTCTGTGGTGTTCATTTTGAACATTTCATACTCATGAATCAAGACATGCTTCCTTGATCTTCTAACTTCACCTGTCCCTTCATGAGTGACTTCCAACGTCTCCCACATCTCCTTTGTGCTTTTACACCTAACAGTTTTAACAATTCATCAGAAGAAAGTCCAAAAGTAATCATGTTCTTAGCTTTAAAGTCATACTGAACAACTCTTTTTTCTGCTCGGTCATCTCATCCCATTCTTTGGGAATCATATTATTACCAACAGTTTTCATAGGAACCAAAGGACCTTTTTCTATTGCATTCCATCCACCAAGGTCATTTGATTGAATGAAAATCGGCATTCTATTTTTCCAAAAAGTGAAATGCTCTCCTTCAAACATCGGAGGACGAATGAGGGAGACACCCTCTTTGAAGGTAATTTGTGTCGTATTCATTTTCTTTAAAAAAGATAGTGATCTTGAATAACACTCAAGAACCAGCTCTGATACCAATTGAAAATAATATGAATACACACAATAACCAAGCGGGGGGTGAATTGATTAAAACAGGGTCTTTAAAATTTCTTTAAAACAAGCAGCGGGTTTAGGATTGTATCACAAGGACACCCTTTTGAATAACAAATTTTCAGTCAATCAAGACTCACCGTTCACAGAAAGCAATAGCAGAAAAAGTTTATCTATTGATATATAAATAATTATCCAAAAGACTAGCAATCAGTGACAGAAAGATGAAATTGAGAGAAAGTAATCAACACAAAGAGCTATACTGGTTCACCCCTCAACAAGAAAAGCTACATCAAGTTTATTCTAACCAAACCTTGATTAGAGTTCCACTATTAACAAAAACTCTTCTTTACAAGCTTACAAAAGATCACCCTTTATCAACCCTAGATAAAGAACTGAAATCTAAAACCCTATTAGACTTCTAATGATCAAGACATAGAAAACTCTTATCTACTATTCCCTCTAGAGAACCTTACTCTAGACAAGCTTAAAGAACCCTTTTGAAATTGCAACTTACAAGTTAAAATGTAAAAACAAATTACACACAGAAACTAATTGAGAGAAACAACCTGATGATCCATAGTATATGAATGCATATGATTACCAATCTTGATCAAGGTTGAAAGCAAATAAGTTTCAGACCAAACTCTCCAAGAGCTTCTTACATTCTTGTCCAAGAGAAAACCTTTCAATGAAACATGAATATTGGAATTTGTGCACAAGAGCTTTGACACTCAGAGTATCTTCTCTCAATACAGAAGCCTTTTTTGAAAAACTATGAAAATCTTGAATTATAATGATATGATTAAATCAAAAGACCCAATAACTATTTATAACAGACTATTGTAACTGAATGTAATCCATTAAATCACCAATGTAATCGATTAAATCACCATTGTAATCGATTAAAATCACTAATGTAATCGATCAAAAACAAATTCAATCGATTAAAATGTTCTTCAGCTTTCTGAAAAAGATATATGAGCAAAGTAATTGATTAAACCGCCATGTAATCGATTAACACAAAAAGTCTTATTTTCCAAAACACCCCAAGTAATCGATTACGATTAGATAGTAATCGATTAACACAGGAATAACCTATTATGTGTTTTGTACTATGTAATCGATTATTGTTACCTTGTAATCGATTAATTAGTTGTTCATGGCTTAAGTAATAGATTACCAAATTCTGGTAATCGATTAAGTCTGTGTAAAAAGTAGTTTTTCCAAAATTTAACCATGAGTACTTGACTTCTTTATGCAATCATGGAAAGCTGAAGCTTTTTAACAAGACATGTTATTTGATAAAACATAAGTGCATGCCAATGAATGATGTTTATGCAATGCAAAGGATCATAGGATGAAAATCTTGACCAACTAACAAATTACAGATGTCTTCAATTGAATGACATGTAAAAAGCTAAAACTTATCTAAGTTAAAAAGCCTCCTCATCTTGATCCTCTTCATGTAAAATATAGGAACACTTCACACTTAACCAAGAGGGGGGGTAAATTGGTTAGGCTTGGTAAATTAAAATTTTCTTAAACAAAATTAGAGTTTCCCTTAGGATCTTTATCACTTTTGAATCCAAGAATCTTTATTCAATCACATGTTCAGTCCAAGGTATCCAATAGCTCAGAATTGAATTAATAAACAAAGCAAGACAATCAAGTTGAACAGAATATTATCAAGAAAGAAATCAAGATCAAAGCACACAAAATTTATATTGGTTCACTTCAAACACTATGAAGCTACAACCAGTTTTTCTTCCACTCAACACTAGAATGGAGTTCCACTATTGCAATTTTTTGTTCTTACAAGTGATTACAAAGTCTCTCTTTATCCACCCTAGATAAAGTTCAGAAATCTAAAACACTATTAGATTCTTAGAGACAACCCCACTGAGAACACTACTCAGCACAACCCCTAGAAAAACTCTATCTCTAGATTACAAGTAAGAAACCCAATTACAATAGACAATCAAAATACAAGTTCACAAAAGAATTACAACCACAAAGTTTAAGGAGAGAAAACACCTGATGATCCAATGAATGATATGCACATGAATGAATATACCAGGTTGAATGATGAAAACAAACTCAGAACATCTCTTTCCTTAACTTTTGAAAAGAATCTTCTTACTTCAAAAATCACTTAAAGACCCATAAGTGTTTTAGTGAAGACAAGCACTCATAGAACCCAGAAAATCACTAAGAATGCGTTTAGAAAGCTTATGTAGGCTCAAAATACGAATTGATCAAGTTACTAAATGAGCTGAGCAAGGGTTCTATTTATAACAAACTTTTGCAACTATCAGTAATCCTTAAACGTGCCCAATAATCGATTATTTCACTTATGTAATCGATCAAATCAAGCATGTAATCGATTAAAGTGTTCTATAGAAATCTGGGTTGAAACGACAAACAAAATAATCGATTATTTTGATAAGTAATTGATTAAGACAGGAAGCTTCATAAACATGAAATACACTGTGTAATCGATTACGGATTCTGGTAATCGATTAAGACAGGAAGCTTCATAAACATGAAATACACTGTGTAATCGATTACGGATTCTGGTAATCGATTAATGAAGCAAAACATGTTAAGCATAGCCATATGATATAATCAATCACTGTCTTTGGTAATCGATTACAGCTCATTGGTAATCGATTAAACTTTTCATCAAGGCATTTTATATGTGAACCAAGGTAAAAATAATCAATTAAACCGATACATAATCGATTACTTTGTTCTTGAAAAGTTTTCCAGAGTAACTAAGAACAAAATAATCAATTATCACGTTAAAGTAATCAATTAAATCAGTAGAAAATGTGTTTTTCCAAAAACCTTTGATTTAATTATGAAACTTAAACAATTTATCAAAGCCTTGTGAATTCTATTTTTTGAACTAATTGACTAAATGAATGATGTGAATGCAATGCACTTGGATCACCAGAAATGCTTCTTCCTTTTACATTTAATCACAAGTTATTCTTCAATACTTCAAGGCATGTTGAAAGCTAAAACCAAGCTTGATTCTTTGTCCATTCTTCAAGTGATTCCTTTGAACCCAACACTTCAAGCTCCCCCTGTGTCTAACAGGGTAAGCCCAGTTCAGATGGTGCCCAAGTAAGGTGGAGTGATGGTAATCCGCAATGAAAAGAATGACCTCATTCCCATATGGATTATCACCAGGTGAAGAATATGTATTGATTACCGGAAGCTAAATAATGCCACCAGGAAGGACAAGTTTCCCTTGCCATTCATAGACCAAATGCTGGAGCGTCTCTCTAGTCAAGCTTTCTATTGCTTTTTGATTGGAGACTCAATATATAATCAGATTGTTGTTGATCCAAAAGACCAAGAGAAGACAACTTTCACTTGTCCATTCGGGGCTTTTGCTTATAGAAGAATGTCTTTTGAGTTATGCAATGCCCCTACCACATTCCAGAAATGCATGTTGGCCATTCTAACAGACCTCGTGGAAAAATGCATAGAGGTGTTCATGGATGACTTCTCAGTCTTTGGTTCATCCTTCGACCATTGTCTAGCAAATTTTGAGTAGGTGTTGCAGCGGTGTGTGCAAACCAACTTAGTGCTGAATTGGGAAAAGTGCAATTCATGGTTCAAGAAGTAATTGTTCTGGGCCACAAGATTTCTGTCAAAGGAATCGAAGTGGGTAAAGCTAAAATAGATGTGATTGAGAAGTTGTCTCCTCTCACTAATGTAAAAGGTATCAGGAGTTTCCTATGACACGTCGGATTCTACAGGAGGTTCATCCAAGACTTCTAAAAAATTTCAAAGCCTCTGAGTAATTTGCTTATAACGAGGTTGTGTTCAAATTTGATGAAGAATGCATGCTAGCTTTCTAATCTCTGAAGGAAAAGCTTATCTCAGCGCCTATGATCACTGTGCCTAACTGGAGCTGATGGACTCCTGAACTGATTCAAGTCCTGTTTGCCCCGATCTTCCTTGCAATGGAATCAATTCTTCAATTGAAAGAAAAACAGAGTATGAATGCTCTGTTTCGAAGACAGCTTTTTAGGTTTTGTGATGTAAGAAATGGATCAATGGAAAAGGATTAGAAACGGATTTGGATTGACACCATGGAATAGGAATTCCAATAAGTCTTGCAAGAATCACCACAATAGCTCAGAAGCTATTGATAAGAAACAAGAAGTTCTTAACTAAGAACAAGGGAGAAAACTCTCAACCTTCACACACAAAG
>PYAF01002329.1:114569-131729 GCA_007407185.1 Glycine tomentella | reverse complement strand
TGGTAATCGATTACAACAAACAAATTCATCATTTTATAGCCTTCTTCATGGTTTTTCAAGAGATTTATCTTGGACTGAATATGATCTTGAAGTCTTTGAGCCCTAGCCCTTGTCATTGGCCCTTTAATCACCAAAGGAAGCTCTTCCAGGTGTAGTTCCAAGCCTTCCTCCTCTTGACTTGGTTTGAGGATTGCATCAGGAGCCAAGGGTTCAAGTTAATGTATGATGCCAGTGATTATGCTGTAGGGGAAGTGTTAGGACAACGGAAGGACAAGATCTTTCATTTGATGTACTATGCAAGCAAAGTCCTAAATGATGCTCAGCTCAATCATGCCACCACAGAAAAGGAGTTATTGGCAATTGTTTATGCCCTTGAGAAATTCAGGCCCTACTTGATTGGCGCAAAAGTTATCATCTTCACAGATCATGCGGCCATCAATTACCTCCTGACAAAAGCCAACTCCAAGCCTAGATTGATAAGATGGGTACTTCAGCTCCAAGAATTTGATCTTGAGATTAAAGACAAGAAGGGTTGTGAAAACCTCGTGGCCGATCACTTGTCTTGATTAGTCAATGAAGAGGTCATGATCAAAGAGAAGGAGATTCGAGATGAGTTTCCAGATGAATCCTTATTGTCTGTGATTGAGCGACCTTGGTTTGCATATTTTGCCAATTATAAAGTGGTCGGGATCATTCCATCTGACCTTAATTGGCATCACTTGGACTTTTAATTTCTCATTCTGATTCATTTTTCTATTCTTCTTAGCCTATTTGACTTCTCTTGGACTTTTAATTTCTCATTCTGATTCATTTTTTGTCTTAGGCAAACAAGTGCGCTTAATTGCTAATTGTTGCTTATTTTTGGATTTTATGCTCACTTGACCTATCTTCCTTGTGCAGGACCTAGAGAGCTCTACAGAACTCCAAATGACACATACGAGTAGTCCCTGGATAGATAAGGAAAATATCAACAATTTTGTCATAGATAAGCCAAGACCAATTCTGTTATTTTGAGGGTCATTTTAGGCTTGGAAGTCAAAACCTCTACACTTGAATTTTGGGCTGCGAGTTGCATTTTTAGTGGTGTAATTAGCATAATTAATTAGATTAGATGGGCCTACTCATGACCCATCCTTTCCTTCTGACTTAGTCACTATATGCTAGTGCAATTAGTTAGTGAAATACACACATTACATTTTAGCAAAAAATAAAATTTACATTTCTTTTAGAAATTTATAGAAGTAAAACGTTTTCTCTCAATTGTTCTTCATCTTGTTCTTCATTTTCATTTTTTGTTCTTCCATTTTCGTGCACTAATTTTGTGGGTCTTCCATTAATGGTGATCATGGAAGGCTAAATAATCAATCAATCCAAGGATCCAGTCCAAGCAAACGGGAATTTGAGTTTTGGTTTAGTATTTCAAATTCTGTGTGAATGTTCACTTTCTTCTTCAATCATCTATTCAGTTTTCATGATTATGAATGTGTTTAGGATTAAAAATGGATTAGGTTATGAATTCATTTCCTAATTTCGAATTTTAATCACAAAATAGTTGGATGATATTTCAATTAGGTTGTGATTTCAATTAATTTAGGAGTTAATTCGATTGAACTGCTTCTAATGAAATTGAATGAACTTTCATAACAAGATCGTTATATGAGAACTATGATATGAAAACAATAGGAATATCCACAATAACCAAGAGGGGTGGTAAGTTGGTTTAAACTTGGTCTTTTAAAATTATTTATAAAATCAGAGTCAAAGGATCTTAATCACTTGTAAACCAAGAATGCTTTTAATTAATCAAATTACTAAGCACAAGAAATCAATAGCTCAAAACAGAACTTGTTGAGTAATGATAATAACACTAAGAACAAATGAACAAGATTACTTATAGAGATAGAGATAAAGAAAATTAACACAAGCAATTTATACTAGTTTACTTCTCAAGAGAAGCTACATCCAGTTTCTTCTAATCAACACTAGATTAGAGTTCCACTATTATAAAATTCTGTTCTTACAAGCTATACAACAATCCTTCTTTATGAACCCTAGATAAAGAATAGAAATCTAAAACTCTATTAGACTCCTAATGATCAAGAAAAAGAGAACACTACTCTGTTCTTCCCTAGAGAACACTACTCTAGAACAAGCTTCAAAGAACCTTTTACAATAACATCAAATAACAAAAATTACAAAAATGAAATTACACCCAAAGATTATGGAGAGAAACAACCTAATGATCCAGTATATATGAATGCATATGAGTTACCAATCAAGGTTGAATTGCAGAAACAGAATTTCAGAACATGGTCTCCATTAAGGCAGTGAAGGTTCTTTAAGAAACAAGCCTATGTAATCAATTACAATGTTTGGTAATCGATTAAATTAGTGAAAACATGATTTTCAAGATAGCTTGTGTAATTGATTACTGTAAATGGTAATCAATTAAAGTAGCAATGTATTACTTTTGATTTACACTATGTAATCGATTACAAATGTTTGGTAATCGATTAATATATTCATTAAAGCTTTTCCAGTTTTAAACACGAACCAAATAATCCATTAATCTGTGATGTAATCGATTAAAATGTTCATCAAAGTTTTTCCAGTTTTAAACATGAACTAAATAATCGATTAATATGTTGGGTAATCAATTAAAACAATGAAATTACATTTTTCCAAAAACATTATCCATTTAGTTCTTTTTTGAAATAGCTTTGATTCTTTAATGAAAACACTTAAGCATGTAAATGATTATATGCATGCAAATGCAAGGATCAACAGATTGACTTCTCATACACTTCATTTTGGATTTCAATCTTCAAGGCATGTGAAAAGCTCAAAACATTCTTCTAAGTCAAAAGCTTCATTATTCTTGTTGTTCCCCCTATATCCAACAATCTCCCTCTTTTTGGCTTTGAACATGCCAAATATTGATTGACCATGTGTTAGAGATTTGAAATGCTTTGAAGGATGAGCAAGATAGAATTCATGAACTTTGTTTGAACTTTGTTAACATGAAAACAAATCAGTCTCTTTGCCAAGAAAAAGTGTTAAGATATCTGTTGGTATAACCATTGATTATTTACTTCTAGTAGTTAGCTTCTGTGACTTAGTTTGCTCCCCCTTACTTAGTTAATTTCTTCATACATCAATTTGTAAAAAATGCAACAAAAAATAGAGCATAAAAGAGAGCAAAACAAAGTTTCTCTTTAGTTAATTATCAATCAATTTTTTCTCCCCCTATTTGGCTTATCAAAGGCAAAAGATACCACAGCAATAATGAGAAGGAGAAATGCAACTTTCATTAATCAAGGAAGGACAGTACATTAATCAGAAAACATAAAGACAAAACAAAGCAATAATAGAAAATACAAGAAGCTTAAATTAGTTAGGAAAATATCAAGCACAAGCCTAGCTTCTATGTTTTCTATCCTAGATTTCATCTCCTCTAAAGATGAATTAGTCTCAGCACTATGCTCATGGTGCAGTGACAATAAGGCATCCATCTTTTGAATCATAAGAGATTCAAATGGACTGTAAGATGGTTGAGCAGGACCTTCTTCTTCAGCATCCTCATCAGCCTCTTCACCAGCTTGTCCCTCATTCCAAGCAGCAGGGAGTTGTTGTCCAGCCATTTGCCAGCCATAAGGGGTTTTGACCATCCCCAACTTGGTAAGATGCTTCTCTTTGATGAGACTGTTGCTTGAGTTTGTGTTGTTAACAACCTCATTAAAGACATCAATACTAAAATAATCAATAAACCTGGAAACAAGAACAGGATATGGAAAAGGGTAATTTATTAACCTCTTGGATTTAAGCATAATTTCCTCAAGAATGAGAATCCAATTCATCTGAATGGAATTCTTGAGGTCATACACAAGTTGTAGGTCATCATCAGTGGCTTGGGCATGATTGGTGGCTCGAGGGGTTAGGATGTAGGTGATTATGTAATGAATAAGTCTGTCTTCGTAGGTCATTGGGCCAGTCCTTAGCTTAAGCTTCAACCTCATGTGAGGATCAAGAAGCATTCCCCTATAGGTATCTATCTTCTTATAACCCCCAGCCTCTTTTTCAAATTTCCTTTCACCTTCAAAGGAAATACCAGCAACAGCTTCCCAGACCTCAGGAGTAATTTCCATGGCTACTTCATTAACTTAGGACCGAAGGGTCCCATCCATAGAGCCCTTAGCATAGGTGTAGAACACCTTCACTAATTCAGGGTAATAGCAACAAACTTTCTCAATCCCTGGGTTTCAATAAAAGCAGGGAATTGAAAACCTTCTCTAATAAACCAGTCAAGTTCAAGGTGTTTGGGAGAATAGACTAATTTGGTGGCATT
The DNA here is from genome assembly GCA_007407185.1 of Glycine tomentella. Lineage (NCBI taxonomy): Eukaryota > Viridiplantae > Streptophyta > Magnoliopsida > Fabales > Fabaceae > Glycine > Glycine tomentella. The sequence continues at coordinate 127,384 of PYAF01002329.1, read as the reverse complement.
GAACTGAAGATAGGTCATTTTGTCTGTTTCAGCAGGAAACCAATGATCTAACCTATTGACAGCAGGGTTAAAGGTTTCACCAGCTTTTCTCTTAGAGGTTTTGGTTCTCTTGGGTGCAAACATATTGAACTAGGGAGGAAAGACTACAAACAAGGTTTCTGAACTCAGAGGAAGAAAGAAAAAGACACAGTAGTGCTTAAGATGGTGTGATTTCTCTCTTGAACATAGGCTGTATTTATAGAAGAATTTGGGCTCCAAAGTTCAAATTTGAAATGAGTAACAGTAATTTTCGAATTAACCCACCAACATTAAAGCACAGAAGATTCAAATTTTGAATTAGTTGGCAGCTGGGCAGTTACAATTTCCAAGAAAAACTGACAGATTTTGCAGTAACTCCATGAATAATCGATTATATGCTTATGTAATCGATTAATTCGTAAGCAAAATCAGTTTTTGCAGCAACTGTAATTGATTATCTTGACAAGTAATCGATTATTTTAGTGAGATTTAGTTAAAGAAGATGAAGTGTAATCAATTATTCATCCTAAGTAATCGATTATTACATACAGAATTCAAGTTTTAAACAATTTTTCAGTTCATGTAATCGATTACCATTCACTGTAATCGATTATTCCAGTGAACTTTGGCTTTTTGAAATATTTTCAAAGGCAAAATAATCGATTATCTTGAGACTGTAATCGATTACATGAGTGCAAAATTCATTCTAAAAAGCTTTTTAAGTGAATTTATTCGATTATTCCGATGGGTAATCGATTATTATAGAGAATTTATCAGAATGAACAGTATATATGCATCATTTTTGAATTTTGTAAGCACAAGTGATGATCGAAAATAAAAAGCTATTTCACATAGATAGGCACATAACAATCATGCTAGTAAGGATTAGATTCATGAAGGATACCTAGCATGTTTCTAAGAGTATAGAATCTATCTCTAGCCAAAGGTTTAGTGAATATATCAGCCAATTGATTGTGAGTATCAATGAAGTCAATTTTGATATTACCCTTTTGGATGTGATCTCTTAGGAAATGATGTCTTATCTCAATGTGTTTGGTCCTTGAGTGCATTATTGGATTCTTGGAAATGTTGATAGCACTTGTGTTGTCACATAACAAAGGTATTTCTTTTAATTCTACACCAATATTGCAATTGTTGCTTTAGCCATAGACTTTGAGCACAATAACTTCCAGCAGAGATGTACTCAGTTGTTGACAAAGCAACACAAGATTGTTTCTTGCAATGCCATGAGATCAGTGAACTTCCTAGTAGATGATAAGTTCCACTAGTACTTTTTCTATCCAACTTGCATCCTGCAAAGTCAGAATCAGAATAACCAACTATATTAAGTGGTGCACCTTTAGGATACCAAAGACCAACTTTTGGAGTTGATTTGATATATTTGAGGATCCTTTTGACTGCAGTGAGGTGTGATTCTTTGGGATTTGCTTAGTATCTTGCACACAAACACACACTCAATATAATATCTGGTCTACTAGCTGTCAAATACAGCAAAGATCCAATCATTCCTCTAAACATTGACTCATCAACCTTATTTCCTTTTTCATCTAAATCTAGATAAGTTGATGTTGCCATTGGAGTTGCAGCATCATTGCTTTTCTCCATTTCAAACTTTTTGATCACTTCAAGGCAATACTTGGTTTGGTTTAGAAATGTTTCATCCTTCATTTGTTTCACTTGAAGTCCAAGAAAGAATGTTAATTCTCCCATCATTGACATTTCAAACTCATTCTGTATAGAGGTAGAAAATTCTTTGCACAACAATTGATTAGTTTAACCAAAAATTATATCATCAACATATATTTGAACCAATAAAATATCATTACTTTGCCTTTTGATGAACAAGGTTTTATCAACATGTCCTCTTATGAAAGATTTTTCAAGCAGAAATTTGCTTAATCTTTCATACCAAGATCTTGGAGCTTGTTTTAAACCATAGAGAGCTTTCTTAAGTTTAAAAACATGATTTGGATGTTTGAAATCTGCAAAACCAGGAGGTTGCTCCACATATATTTCCTTCTCAATATATCCATTTAAGAAAGCACTTTTAACATCCATTTGAAAAAGTTTAAAACCTATTAAACATGCATATGCATGTAATAACCTAATGGCTTCCAACCTTGCAACTGGTGCAAAGGTTTCCTCATAGTCAATGCCTTTTTCTTGGTTGTAACCTTTTGCAACCAATCTAACATTATTTCTGACTATGATTCCACTCTCATCAAGTTTGTTTCTAAAAACCCATTTAGTGCCAATAGGTTTGAGAGAAGAAGGTCTAGGAACAAGTTCTCAAACTTCATTTCTTTTAAATTGATTCAATTCATCATGCATGGCATGCATCCAATGTTCATCAATTAAGGCTTGACCAATATTCATAGGTTCTATTTGTGAAACAAAAGCCATATTATAGCAGAGATTTCTTAATGAAGATCTAGTAGATACTCCCTTTGAAACTTCACCAATGATATTGTCAAGGGAGAGATCTCTTGTAGTTCTCCAATCTTTTGGCTCTTGGACTGATGTTGATTGTTTTGCTTCAGCAATTGGTTCTTCTTTTTCTTTATCCATTGAATCATTAAGCTGAATGAACTCCTCCAAATTACCTGCATCTATATCACACTTCTTTTCCTCCTTGGAGGAATTAGATTCGTCACAAATAACATGTACAGATTCTTCCATGCACAAGGTTCTTTTATTGAATACTCTATATGCTTTATTATGTAATGAATATCCAAGGAAAATGACTTCATCAGCTTTAGCGTCAAATTTTTCAAGCGATTCTTTGTCATTATTTAACACAAAACACTTACAGCCAAATGCTCTCAAATGAGAAATGTTTGGTTTTCTACCTTTGTATAGTTCATAAGGGGTTTTCTTCAAAATAGGCCTTATTAGTAATCTATTCAAAGTGTAGCAAACTGTACTTACAGCATCAGCCCAAAAATATTTAGGCAAATTTGTCTAATTAAAAAGAGTTCTTGCACCTTCTTCAAGGGATCTATTTTTCCTCTCCACAACACCATTTTGTTGAGGTGTTCTTGGAGCTGAAAAATTGTGGTTAATTCCATTTTCTTCACAGAATTTTTCAAAATGTTCATTTTGAAATTCTCCACCATGATTACTTCTTATTGAGATAATTTTTCTTCCCTTTTCATTTTGAGCAAGTATGACCAATTTTCTGAAAGTATTGAAAGCATCACTCTTGGATTTCAAAAACAAAGTCCACGTGAATCTAGAGTAATCATCTACAATGAAAAGCCCATAGTAATTACCTCCTAAACTCATAGTTCTAGAAGGACAAAACAAATATTTGTGAAGTAATTCAAGGGGTCTTGAAGTAGAAACAACATTTTTACTTTGAAAATAATTTTTTGTTTGTTTTCTTTTTTGACAAGCATCACATAATTTGTCCTTTTCAAACTTGAGTTTGGTTAAGCCAATGACTAAATCCTTTTTAATTAGCTTTTCATATGATGCATGTTAATGTGACTTGCCCTTCTATGCCATAGCCAAGATTCATCAATTTTACTTATTAAGCAAGAAGTGTTGTGAAAGAATACATGATCTATGGAGAGTAAATAGATATTACCTTTTCTTTTACTTATATGAATCACTTCACCATTTTTTCCATTACATATCATGCAGCAATTGTCATTGAATGACACTTGGAACCCTTTATCATAAAGTTGGCTTATACTTAGGAGATTATGCTTTAAACCTTCCACATAAAGAACATTTCTTATTTTGGTTTTAAAGTTGTCTCCTATATTGCAGATTTTAATGAATTCCTTGAGTAAGTATTTTGATTGATCTTTGAATCATAGACATTCTTTTGATTTTTCTGTTTTGGTGGTACAAATACAGTTTTGCCAAAAGACTTTGAGCCTTGTTTGTGACCCAAACCAGAAGTATCTCCAACATATTTTTGCACACTTATCATTTCTGCTAAGTTGCATCTACCTTTATGAAGCTTTCTTAAAAGATCAATCAAATCATTATTCTTAGATAGGAGTAACATGTATTTTTCTCCTTGACTTCTTTTGTAATCATCAAAATCCTTTTGCAACATATTGTTTTTGTTAACATTAGATGAAGAAGAAGCACATACACATCCATTCATTTTGTAACTTGAAACAAGTTTTTCATTTTCTTCTTTCAAGTCACAAATTTTAGCTTGCAATTATGTAATTTTTGTAACATGCCATCTAAGATTTCCTTTTAGCTTATTGTTGAATATTGTAAGCTTCTTGGCTTCTTCATGCATTTCATGAAAGGCAAAATTCAGAACTTACCTCAGTTGCAGCACTTGAGAGATCATCATCTTCATTAATTGTGGAAGTGAGACACACATTTGCTTCTTCATCTTCAGTTGAAGATTTAGAAGTTGTTGACTCATTATCTTCTGATGTGTTGCAAACACATCTTAGTTTTAGGCTAGTTTTAGGTTATAATTTAATTAAATTGTTAGAAAATAGAATAGAAATAGTCTAATTATTGTTTATATTTAAATTGATCTCATTTTATTACCAAAGTTGCATTTCAGGACAAAAAGAGGAGATTTCAAGCCAAAGAAAGAGAAAACCAAGTTGAAGGCCTCGCGCGGATCGCGCCAGATTCCGCGCGAGTCACGCCATAGGCCAAAAACAGTCCTTGAACTCGAAGTGTCCACGCTATCAGGATGAATTGCCACGCTAACCGCGCCATCTAATCGAAGACCCCGCGCGATCCGCGCGGGAGCCCGCGCTATCCGCACCACAAGGTTCAGCAGCAGCTATTCATTCGAGTTATCCGCGCGATCAGCGCCGATCCTCGTGTTATCAGCGCCGTAAAGATCCTGTTGCCTGATTTAAAAGATATGGCTCAAAAATTGCAGGAAAAACAGAGTCTTGGTTACCAAAATTAAGCTATCTGCAAGAGGATTATAAAAGGGGGCCTCTGGACTGAAGAAAGGGACACCTTACACATCCTGGGAATCACTAAACATCATTCTAAACCCTAGGAAATCAAGAATCAAGGCTAGGATTGCAGCAGAATCATGTATTCAATGACAACTTTTGTGTTCTTGAAGCCTATGTCAGGCTAAATCTTGTATTGTGGTTCGGCCAAGAACCGATGTGAACTCCTCTGTAACTTGACTGGTATTGAATGAGATTGTTACAATTATTTTATTCTATTATGTACTTTATTGTTCTATTCTTATTTGGAATTGGCCATTCTATGTAAGTGCTGAGAGTTAAGATTTGCAATAGGGATGTTGGGGTTTTAATTTCTGACTTGATTAGAATAACAGTTGTTCATTGCCTAGGGATAGGGATGCATGACTGTAGAACTATATAATAAATTCTTTCAATTGCTTAACTTGATAGAATTCACTAAGGGATTAGGTTTTTGATTCAGGTTAAAGGGTTAATTCACTAGGGGATTAGGGGTTAGCTAAATTAGGAAAGATTTATTCTCTGAGTAATTAGAATCAATTAAACTTGATAACCAGTTAAGTGAAAGAGGTAAGGATTAAAGGGAATTGTGCCTGACCACAATTATTCATTCCATTGGTAACAACTCAACTATTTTTACTGCAATTTACTTCTTTAATTTTTGTCCTTATTCGCAATATTCAACACACAACAACCAATTCTTCAAAAACAATTTCTTTTTACTTCCAATCGCTTAGACATCAAATTATTGTGAAATTCATTCCAATCCCTGTGGAGACGATACTCTACTTACCTACTTTATTACTTGAAACGAGCGGTGCACTTGCCATTTTCGCAACATCTTCCCAAGCTATGTAGGCTCTCTTAGGCTTTCCTTCTTTCTTTATCTTGTTTTCACCTTGTTGCTTCTTCAAAAAGATAGAACATTCAGATTTAATGTGGCCAGGATTACCACATTCAAAGCAAGTGAAGTTGTTGTCACTCCTTTTGTTGTTGTTGTTGTTGTTCTTTATGAACTTTCTGTTCTTGTTTCTCCTCAAGAAATTGCTGAACTTTTTGACAATCAAATTCATGTTGTCCTCTTCATCTTCTTCACTTGAGTCTTCCACTTTTTCCACCTTTGAGGATGCAGCTTTCAAGGCTATATTTTATGTTTCTTTTATGCATCTTCTGCATTGGTTAGTTGTGACATTTCAAGTTCATACTCAAGAAGCTTACCAAACATGCTCTGATACCACTATTGTAACGTCTCAATTTACCATCTTGTATTTTGTTGATTTTTGATGAAAATTCTTTTCAACTTGCTTAAAAATACCAAACTAAATTTATTATTAACTGATATTCAAAAAGATTTCCATTACTGATTAATATTTATTACACTAATGTAATGTAAAATAAGAGTACAAACTGATTTCGATTTTTTTTTACATAATACAAATAACTAAATCATTCTATCTCAACAGAATACATCCTTAAGCATAACATTCTTCAAATAACACATCTTCAAACAAAACTTCTTGACAATCTCTTTCTCCGCTATTCATCTGCTTGCCCAAATAAAATCGAGGTCATGGCAGGTGTCAACCACAGACACAAAGTACAGGGTAAGTTCATGATAAACATAATTTAAATAACAGAATACATACAATGTACAGATAGTCATAACAACATCCTCAAAAATTATATGATGCATGATTCTCTTTTTATTTTAACACGGTCTAGCCCATGCCAGACAAAATATCAAATTAACACTGATTAACCCCCGCCAGGCAAAATATCAAATTAACACTGATTAACCCCTGCCAGGCAAAATATCAAAATAATACGGATTAACCTTCATCAGGCAAAATATCAAATTAGCACGGATTAACCCCCGCCAGGCAAAATATCAAAATAACACGGGCAAAATATCAAAATAACACGGATTAACCCCCGCCAGGCAAAATATCAAATTAACACAGATTAACCCCCGCCAGGCAAAATATCAAAATAACACGGATTAACCCCCGCAGGGAAAATATCAAATTAACACCTTTTCTCAATTACTGTCTCATGTTCTTTACTCAGAAACTCAACATTAATCAAGTATAGAACTCAGCTTATTACTCATGTACAAAAACTTAACATATCATCCATGTACATCGATTCATAGAAACACATGAAGTTCATAGATATTTATAAAACACTTAGCAACACATGATCTTTATAGAAATTCATAGAAACACTTAACAACACCTGAACTCCAAACATTTATTTAAACAAAACAACACTCAAAAACATTTATTTAAACAAAACAACACTCAACATTTATTTAAGTATAAATTCCCCTATACATACTTATTCAAACACAAGTAATACTTAAATTATCTTTACCATAAAACTTCCCCATACATACCTTGTATCCTCTTAATAAGCTTGTATTTTTTTCCCTTCAAAGCTTGCAAACTTTCCCTAAAGATTCTAGCCTTTTCTACACGTGATCTTCAAGGAGATGTGTAGTCTTTTTCTCACTTGATTTAGGCTTTACTAAGGGAAGGATGAAAATGAAATGAAAGAGGTATGAAGGAGAGCTTCATGTGAAAGTGTGTAGGGAAATGTCTTGGGAAATGACTTGCACTTAAGGACCACTTCACCCCTTTATATAGTGGTTGGAAAATGATATAATATTCATGGACATTTCTACCCTTCCTAACTATTTACTCTCATTTGATTTCATTGTAACTAAATTTCATGTCATTCCATTTCATTTTAACTAGATTCTTTATGATTCCTTTGCTTTATAAGAAAAATTTTCTAGGTTTATCATGCACCTTACAAGTGTTCTACCACTTGTCTTCATCATAAGGCTTCCTTTGACAAGTGTCCACTTAGTTGGCATGTCTTGAAGCTTCTCCAATTTTCCTCCTTGTTCACGTGAACTACCAAAGGAGACAAGAAAAGATTTTTCTTCTCATCTTGTGTACATGTGTTATGGCTTCTTCCAAGTGTCTCTTCACTTGTCATGATCTTTACAAGTGGCTTATTCATGAATCTTCTCCTTCCTTCTACACCATTCTACATATGAACTTCAAGCTAAAGAGGAAAGGAAGACAAATTTTCCTTCCTTGAATGCTACATATGTCATTTTTTTTATAATGAATAAAAATCTAATTCCAATTATAGTTTTCCACATGGCATTTTCTTGTAAGAAGTCAAGTTTGATTTGAACTCTTTTACCTAATAATAGAACTCTAGAGATCTCCAAAAATTGACTTCAATGACAGTTAAAATTACTTACAAGCAGAGTGATACACAACCTTGCATACGAGACTGCTTTTATCTTAATTTTGATTGGTCTGTACTATTTTTTATCATCAAAATTACTAAACCATTTTATTAAATAAATCTGGACACCCCACAATTTAGAGAAAATTCTATAGATTCTATTTATTATTTTTCCAATGCTTGAATTCTTCTGACTAATGTTTCAAAGTTGTCACCTAATAAAATTCATAGAAATTCTATTCTAGAATTTCTTATCACAAACTATTTTGATATTCTGCCAGTCAGGAGTATTCTATAATTTCGTCAGGTTCTCACAAAATCTCTAAGGATATCTGGTCATTTTTGGCCTCAAGGGCATTATGGTAAATTCATCATTCATCCTAGGGGCATATTTGTCATTTCCACTATAAAATATCTAGCCAAAAATATCTAAGGGTATTCTTGTCATTTCGAAAATATCCAAGGGCATTTATATAATTTCCATCTTAAAATATCTCACTAAAATAACTAGGGACATTTTTGTAATTTTAAAAACTATCCAGGGGCATTATCGTCATTTTCACCTTAAGGGTATTTCTGTAATTTCTGATTTAAGGAAAAGGTAATATGGTCATTTCTCTTCAAACATTTCCTTAATGTCTTTAATTGATATTTCACCCAATTAATTCAAATATAGACCAGCCAAATTTCTCATAATCTAATGCTTACATCAAGAATAATTCATATAACGTATATTTGCAGTTATTAAAATTTCAGGGTGTTATAAGCTACATCCAGTTCCTTCTAATCAACACTAGATTAGAGTTCCACTATTATAAAATTATGTTCTTACAAGCTTTACAACAATCCTTCTTTATCAACCCTAAATAAAGAATATAAATCTAAAATCCTATTAGACTCCTAATGATCAAGAACAAGAGAACACTACTCTGTTCTTCTCTAGAGAACACTACTCTAGAACAAGCTTCAAAGAACCCTTTACAATAGCATTAAATAACAGAAATTACAAAAATGAAATTACAATCAAGGATTTTGAAGAGAAACAACTTGATGATCCAGTGAATATGTATGCATATGAGTTACCAATCAAGGTTGAATTGCAGAAACAGAATTTCAGAACATGCTCTCCATTACTCTTTTGAAATCTCTTGCCCAAGAAATCATTCTATACCCATGAAGATTAAAGAGTAGGATAAGAAGTAAGTAAACTCAGAAAATAACTTTCTAACTCTTATATGGCTTGTGTATATTTAGAAAATTCGAAAGTATTCAAGTTAAGTTTCAAGCCAAGCCTTCCTTCTATTTATAACAGATTTTTATAACATCCTGTAATCGAATACATGCACCAAATAATCAATTAAAACACATTAAAAAGTAATCGAATAAAGTGTCACTTAATCGATTAAAGTGTTCAAGGCCTCATTCTGGGTTTCACAACGAACAAGATAATCGATTAAACCGAGCTATAATCAATTAAAGCAGTGAAGTTTTTTTATCTGAAGCCTCTTGTGTAATCGATTACAATATTTGGTAATCGATTAAGGCAGTGGAGGTTCTTTAAGAAACAAGCCTATGTAATCGATTACAATGTTTTGTAATCGATTAAATTAGTGAAAACGTGATTTTCAAGATAGCTTGTGTAATCGATTACTGTAAATGGTAATCAATTAAAGCAGCAATGTATTACTTTTGATTTACACTATTTAATCGATTACAAATGTTTGGTAATCGATTAATATATTCATTAAAGCTTTTCCAATTTTAAACATGAACCAAATAATCCATTAATCCGTGATGTAATCGATTAAAATGTTCATCAAAGCTTTTCCAGTTTTAAACATGAACTAAAAATCGATTAATCTGCTAGGTAATCAATTAAAACAGTGAAATTAAATTTTTCCAAAAACATTACCCATTTTCTTTTTCGAAATAACTTTGATTCTTTGATGAAAACACTTAAGCATGTAAATGATTATATGCATGCAAATGCAAGGATCAACAGGTTGACTTCTCATACACTTCATTTTGGATTTCAATCTTCAAGGCATGTGAAAAGCTCAAAACATTCTTCTAAGTCAAAAGCTTCATATTTCTTGTTGCTCCCCCTATATCCAACATGATAATTACCATTGCTTGGTTTGGTGAATTGGATTGATGCGCTTTAATCTATTTTACATTACCTGTTATCAATTCGCATTAGTTTATACATTTTTCTGCAATTGTTACTCATCGCATGCAAATTGTTTGACAAAAATCCCCCAACTGTTTATTAGTGAATTGAAGTTGGAACCATATTGATTGTGTCTCTGAGTTAACCTAGATTAATCCTGTGCTACAGAATTAGCGTAGTTTAATTGTTTTCAAGCGATACGAAATCGGTTATCAGGGGAGCTGTTAGAAGATCAAGTCAAGGATGAAGCCTGTGTCTTAGAAGAAAGTTTTAGCTTTTCACATGCCAAGGCATTTGTAATTTGTTAAGTGTTTAAGAGGTTTATCTTATGATCATCACATTGCATAAACATGATCATTAACATGCATATATGATTTTATTAAAGCATAAAGTTTTTCATGTTTACATAAAGAAATTGATTTCTCATGGTTGAGTTTTGGAAAAATCATTTTACACTGCTTTAATCGATTACACAAACAATTTAATCGATTACAGACTTTTGTTTGATTTTGGAAAAGCCATGAAGAACTCTTTAATTGATTAGTAGCTACTCGTAATCAATTACATAGCATAAAATGTAAATGATGATTATCTGTCTTAATCAATTACCATTATATTGTAATCGATTACACAAGTTCATTTTTAAATATGCATTACTGCCTTAATCGATTACCACAATCAGTAATCAATTACATAGGCTTGTTTCAAAACTGAGCATGACTGCTTTAATCGATTACAAGCTCGATTTAATCGATTACATTGTTCGTAAATCTTTTCAAGAAAGCTGATGAACATTTTAATCAATTAAGTTTGTATTTAATCAATTACATATGGCAAGTTAATCGATTACTTTGGTGATTTAATCGATTACATTCAATTACAAATGTTTTCTATAAAAAGCTGTTGAGTTTTTTATTTTGCAAGAACTTGATTTTTGTGAAATACCTTTTCTTACAAAAGCTCTAAAAGTCGGAAAAGAGATATTTTGAGTCTCATTGATCTTGTTTCAAAACCCAGAACTCATACACCATTGATCATGTTGGTTTGAACAAGATTTGTCAAGAGTTTTTCAAAGAGAGCTGATTTCAAGAATTGCTTACATTCAACCTGAGTTTGTTTGATAAAATTCATTCATTTATCTTCTGAGGATCATAAGGTTGTATCTCTCTTAAACTCTTACAGTGATTTGGTTGTTTACTTTTATTTCTTGTAAGTTCTTAGATCAAAAAGGCTCTTTAAAGCTTTTTCTAGAGTAAGATTCTCTAGAGGGAAGAATAGAGTAGTGTTCTCTGGTTCTTGATCATTAGAAGTCTATAGGGTTTAGATTTTTGTTTCTTTATCTAGGTTTGATAAAGGTGATCGGTTGTAAAAGCTTGTAAAGAACATAATTTGATTTAGTGGAACTCTAACGTAGTGTTGGTTGGAAGAAACAGGATGTAGCCTCTATGTTGAGAGGTGAACCAATATAAGATCTTATGTTGATCTCTATTCCTTAATCTCTTCTTGTTATCTTAATCTGTGATTCTTTTGGTGAAATCTTTTATTACTCAACAAGTAAAGTTTTTAGTAAATGTATTATTGAACTGAGTGGTTTGATTGATTGAAGCATTCTTATTGTGATAAAGATCCTAAATCTGCTGCTTGATTTAAAAAGAATTTCTTAAAAACTCCGTTTTAACCAATTCACCCCACCTATTGGTTATTGTGTGTGTTCACTATTGTTATCAAAATTAAGTGATTTAGGTCTAGCACTTGGGGAATCAAGGTTAGATTATATTAGTAGATGAAGGTGATCGTATTTAATGTTGAATAGAGAAAAACTTTTTGTATCGCATCAAAGTTAGTTCTGGTTAACAAACTCCCAACACCAATCGCATCATAATTCCACCATCCACAGTATTATGAGTGTTTGTATCTCTTTCCTTGTAGTTATTACGCTTTTAGTTTACATTTATGTACAGTTTAATCTTATGCCAAATCATTTTACCATCTAAATCCATTCATTAATTAATTAGAAACAAACGTGCATTAGTCCTGAATATAAGCAAAGTCCCTGTGGAAATCGACATCCAGTCTTACTGGATCTTTGTTACTTGGACAATTCGGTGCGCTTGTCGGCCGTTTAACAGAATCCCCTACTATGGCATATATCACTTCATGCTCTCGCAATAGGGAGTTTTGTCTTATCTTAAGAGAATCCAACTTATGTTTTGATGTGTTGCAAACACATCTTAATAATAGCTTAGTTTTAGGGCATATTTGTATTGAATAGTTAGAAAATAGCTCTAGAAATTAGGCATATTTAGTATTTTGTGTTACATAAGGCATTTTAATACTAATTGAGCATTTGCAGGCCAAAAAGAGGGAATTCAAAGCAAATAAAGAAAGAAACAAGATCTGCAACCTCA
>PYAF01002329.1:90101-114469 GCA_007407185.1 Glycine tomentella | reverse complement strand
TTTATTTAATTTCCATCTCAATCCAATACAATCATCCAACTACTTTTGCGTATTCTTCTGTTTCTTGTTCAATCATAATTTTTATAATTATTGCGGAATCTTTCCAATCCCTGTGGAGACGATACTCTACTTACACTTTTATTACTTGTTAAACGACCGGTGCACTTGCCGTATATACATTCGCATAAATCGCGCAACATGTTTTAACTCAGATCCATCACGATGTATAGTTAGCACATGAGTTTCCACTTCTTTCTCCTGTGTTCTATGTTTGTGCCTCAGAAAACATTCCTTCGAGCTTCTTCTTCTTTGATACTGCTAAGGTTTTCTTGACCTTTCTCGTTGCTCATTACGAGGTGGTCATTCATATTAAGGTTTGCAATTACCTTCCCGACCTTGCACATATATGTCTAGTTTTTCCCGATGAATAAGGATTTCAATACCATTTTTTGATTGGAAGCAATAGTTGGTGTCATGTCCAATTTCTCGATGATAACAACAATATTTTCACTGATATTTCCTGCCAGGTCTAGTTCTTAATGGCTTAGGAACACCAAGACTGACATCCTTCAACTCCACATTCATGATGATTTCGTTCAATATTCTTCCCTGTGGTGTGTTCAAGGGAGTATACTCATTGTACTTCAATTGGGCATTGGAAGTCGACCTATCATCTAACTTAAGTTGCTTGTCATTTTTTGTCTATGATGAACCTTTATACACTTTATTTTACTCCATTTTTTTCTGGATTCCAAGACATTTCATAGTTATTATACTTTTCTGCCTTTTTTTTTTAAGAATTCCTCCAAGGTACCAGGTGGAATTTTCGAGATGGATACGAAGAAATAAGCCCCTTCCTGCATATCATCCTTAGTCGGCATCAGCATGACTCCTGACTTCAAATTCTCCAAAGCTATTACTTCCTTATTGAATCATGAGATGTATCCTCTAAGCAGTTTCTCATGTCCTTGTCAGATCTATTTTAGGTCAAACTCCATCTTTGGTCTTTCCTTACTACTTACAAAGGCATACCTAATATTCTTCCTCAAGTTCAAGCATGAATTGATGGATCTCAAAGGAAGAGACTAAAACCACTTCAACGCCATGGATTTTAGCAACGACGGGAACACACTGCACATTATCGAAGCTGAAGCTCCTTTGTATGACAACGTCACCTTGAACACTCACAAATGATTGTTCAGATCAAAAGATTCATCATATAATCCCATCGTTTGAAGTTGTTGTGGTTGTTCCGGGACTTGAAGCTCCACTAAGCATTTGGAAAATGACATTTTGAAAGGAATAACCTCATTAGAATCCACCTCTTCCTCCATATTCGTGATGATAGTGATCAGAGATTTTCTCTTTTTGGACTTCGGTAGAATATGCATTTTTGATTTTTTTTCATTTCGTTCTCTGCATGCTTTTTCGTTTTCAAAAAGTATCCCTCACCTTTCACTACGTTTGAAGCTCATGTTTTGCATCATCGTTTTTCGTTCGCAGACCCATGACCACATTTTTTATGCTCTTCAAGTATTGTTTTTCGTTGTTTGAGCATTTCTACAAGCTCAGTTAGTTTCACTCTCGTGAACACTATGTTTTCCTCTATCCTTGGAGAGGTTGTGGCTTTTATCATAGGTAAAGAGTACTATTAAGTCAAAAGACATGTATATCTTAAAGACAAATCAGAACTCCTAATTATTTTGATTAGATGCAAATAAATACAAATGATAAAAGTTATGTCTAATATGCTATTAGATCATGATTTGTATTTGTGTGTCGGTATTTTCAGACGATGCATTCATAAGACAATCTAATATAACATTTAACTAGTGTATTCAAGACCTTCATTTAATACTTTGCGCTTTAGATTATTTCATGTAGAAAATATTCTTCTAGGATCTGTCGAAGTCCTATGAAAAATAAATGAAGTTCACAGTCTAGAAGACATTGATCCTCATCAAAAGGCTCACTTTGTTGTTGCGGACTTACTATGATGAAAGAAGTGACTTTCCTGTTGAAGTACAAGACACACTAGCCTATCAACATGGACTTTGCATGAAGAAAGGACATGAATGCTCTAATGGGCTCAAGACTTCAGACGAAGAGCACAGTGAAGAATTTAACTGTTATGAGACAACGAATATTTGAAGATGAAGACTATATATGGAAGAAGCTTTGAAGAAATAAGACATAAATCATATGCAAACATATGCTTTCATTCTTTCGTGTAAAGCTTTATGTAAATTTTTGCATAGATACTAAGCTCTCAAAACACTTTGTATACCATGAGAGAAAAGACTAGAAGTGTTGAGCGATATATTCATCTGTAAGATGATCATACATTAGTCATTGTGCAAACTTCCAATAAATCTTGTTGATTTGTTTAAAGCCAATAGTGGCTTGGTAGGACAAAAAATATTGGGTTTAAGTCAAGCTTGGGATAGGGCTTGCGTGTGCATGTAAGAACCACAACTGGTAATGAAAAATACTTGTAACTTTGATAAGTTAGTGAAAACTTGGTGGGTTGTCAAGAACTGGACATAGTCTCGGATTTGACATGAACCAATCTAATTCTCTGTCTGCTTGTTTCTATTACTTTAACTGACAAATGGATTGAATTTGTTTTTAGATCTTATATATCATTTTGTTTTACAAAGAAAACTAGTTTTCTTGTCATCTGAAAAAGTCTTAATCAAAAGCTCTTTAACTGTTTTTAGAATTATCTACATCAAACGATAAACTTATTTTCAGTCTTAGAAAAATATAATTTTTAAAAAACATAATTCAACCCCCTTCTTGTGTTATTTGCTTCTATAAATACTTTGTTACTGCTAAAGCTTTCTTTCATGCTCAACATAACAAAGATCCACGAACAATGAAAACAATAGGAATACCAACAATAACCAAGAGTGGGGTGAATTGGTTTAAACTTGATCTTTTTAAAATTATTTATAAAATCAAAGTTAAAGATCTTAATCACTTTCAAACCAAGAATGCTTCTAATCAATCAAGTCACTCGGCTCAAGAAATCAACTTGCTCAAAACAGAACTTGTTGAGTACTGATTATAAAACCAAGAACAAATGAACAAGATAACTAGTAGAGATTAAGGAATAGAAAATCAACACAAGAATATGTATTGGTTCACTTCTCAAGAGAAGCTACATCCAGTTTCTTCTAATCAACACTAGATTAGAGTTCCACTATTATAAATTTCAGTTCTTCCAAGCTTTACAACAATCCCTCTTTATAAACCCTATATAAAGAATAGAAATCTAAAACCAATTAAACTTCTAATGATCAAGAACCAGAGAACTCTACTATGTTCTTTCCTAGAGAACTCTACTCTAGAACAAGCTTCAAAGAACACTTTACAATAACATCAAATAACAAAAATTGCAAAAACGAATTTACAACCAAAGAAAATGGAGAGAAACAACCTCATGATCCGATGAATATGAATGCATGTGGTTTACCAATCAGGATTGAATTGAAGAAAAAGAATTTCAGAATATGCTCTCCAAAACTTCTTTGAAAACTCTTACCCAAGAAATCATTGAATACCCATGAAGATTAAAGAGTGGGACAAGAACTTAGTTAACCCAGAAAATCACTTTCTAATTTTGAGAAGGCTTGTATGTATTTAGAAAATTCGAAATATTCAAGTTAAGTTTCAAGACAAGCCTCACTCATATTTATAACAGCTTTTTGTAACAGACAGTAATCGATTACTGTTAGACTTTTGGCAAGCGTACCAATTGTCGTTGTAAGTTACAAAATTTATAAAAGTTCGTCTCCACAGGGACTTGATTTTACTCAGTTAATTCAAATAAAACTTAACAGTTTAATAGTTTATTTACAGTGATTGTGAACGAAGTTTCATGTAATTGCGGAAATAACGGAATAATTTAGTAAAAACTGAAATAATAAGCTTAATATGAAGATTACGAAATATTACTGAAAAGAAAACGAGTTTGATTAATTAAAGAGCGTAGGATTGGATTTCATCGTTCATACCCTTAGTATTCAATTAATATTACCATGCATAAATTATTTTCTATTATTATTGATGCACACATAAAATCACCCCAAATCGATGTCTCGCATTTGAGAATCCTAAGAATATTTATCAAATATCGATGTCTCGCATATGAAATAAATATCCCAGCGTTACGATTATATTCGCGTGTTTATTTGCAATCTAAACGTTATGCTCTATGTCTAGCAACGTAACGTAAAGAGTAAATTTATTCATTTCGAACTCTAAGATTACTTCTCAGTCTCACTTCGAGTTTAAGTTCGTGATATTAGTGATCAAGTAATATCAAGCGTTAAGTACAGAATAAATTTACCAATAATAAATAGAAAGACTTATGCAAAAATAAATATCAAAAGAAATACTTAAAAGTAGAAGATTACATCCAATCCATAAGAGAAACTAACGAAGCATGGAGAGAACCTTCTTAGGAGAAGAATTGATGAAGGGCCCCATCACCGCTTCTTTCCGGCAGAGTTTCCACACTAAATCTTACTTCTCTCACTTTCCTAACCTACCAAATACTAATATTTAAGAGCCTAAGGCTCAAAACAAGCTAAGAAAAACAAAGGAAAGAGAGAAATGAAGTTTAGAAGGGATGCTTTGAGCTTTGGGGGTGCATGGGTATTTATAGGGGGTGTCTGGCCGACTTTGGTCGCCCAGGCGACCAATTTACTCATGTTTTGGTCGCCCAGGTGAGTTAAGGGCCCAAGTTGCACAAGTTGCTCGTCCAATTGGCCTTCAAGTGGCCCATTTGCAGTTTCTGCTCGCCCAGGCGAGCAAAATACACTATATTAGCTCGCCTGGGTGAGCTAAAGCCCATCTAGAAGCCTCTTTTTGTCTGATTTGCTTTCTGCACCCCCCGTTTTGCTGTTTTGAGTTATTTTTGGGCCTGATTTGCTTTCTGCACCTCCCAGATTTGCTATGATTATTCGGAAGCCTCGAAAATCCACGGAATCTATCAAAATATAAAATATGATTGGATTAATCCTCCGAAATATGACGAAATGACATACAAGCAATAAGAGCTATTTTAACTAGGTTTAGGGTAAATTTATAATAAAAACTTATGAAATCAAAGGATAAGTGCCTTTATTTAAAACATGATTTTAACTGATTTATGGCACTTATCAATTACACGTGCCAAATAATCCATTAAAATGACTCATGTAATCGATTAAATCATCACTTAATCGATTAAAGTGTTCAAGGCTGAATTCTGGGTTTAAAAGCGAACAAAATAATCGATTAAACCGAGCTGTAATCAATTAAAGCAGTGAAGTTTTATTTTTGAAACAACTTGTGTAATCGATTACAATTTAATCGATTACAACAATGAAGAATGCTTTTTTGGATGGCTTATTTAATAGATTACAATTTATGGTAATCGATTAAAGCAGCAACACATAAATTTTATTTTACACTATGTAATCGATTACGAAGGATATGTAATCGATTAAAATGTTCTTCAATGCTTTTCCAGATTTAAAATCGAAGCAAATAATCGATTATACTAATGTGTAATCGATTAAAACAGCAGGATTACATTTTTCCAAAACATTACCCATTTAGTTCCTTTTCAAAATAGCTTTGATGAAAACATCTAAGCATGTAAATGATTATGTGCATGCAAGCAAGGATCAAAAGATTGGCCTCTCATACACTTCATTTTGAATTACAATCTTCAAGGCATGTGAAAAGCTCAAAACAATCTTCCAAATCATAAGCTTCATTCTTCTTGTTGCTCCCCCTATATCCGACAAACAATGGATCCTTTCATCATAGGGAATTGATGATTCCCACAGACGATGCCATTGTTATGGTGTAGGACACCAAATGCGATTTGTTTCAT
The DNA here is from genome assembly GCA_007407185.1 of Glycine tomentella. Taxonomy (NCBI): domain Eukaryota; kingdom Viridiplantae; phylum Streptophyta; class Magnoliopsida; order Fabales; family Fabaceae; genus Glycine; species Glycine tomentella. Next base: position 108,579 of record PYAF01002329.1, on the reverse strand, counting down.
GCAGTGGAGTAGAATAAGAGAAAATGAGGGAATTATAAAAAGAGGGAAAAATAAAGAGAAAGAGATTTTTCAAATCCAAATTATTGAGTTTTGTGGTGATCATGTTGTCTATGTGATTAAAGAATAATTATTTATATTGTTTGCTCGGGTAGCACTACTAGCCACATAGCTTATTACAAGTATTTGCATTGGGACCCTACTCTAAGGGTTGGCTCGAACTTATCCTAAGACGTTCTTTGATTCAAGCAACATTTAAGCTCGTAACTGGCTTATTATCTTTAAGTCGGTTGTTATGTGTTAAGTTGCGTGCCTAGCTGTCCATAATGTGTAAAGTTGATATTTATCCCGAAACACCTTTAATCAAAGTTCAAGGTTATTTTTTTTATTTTTCTTTATATTACTGAGTTTTGAGGATGCAATGAGTAGCGATGCAAGTGTAATGAACCAGTTTTAGTAACATACAACAAATGCAATTTACAAAAGGATTAAATGTATTTTTGGTCCTTGCAATTGAGTGCTTTTTTTCATTTTCGTCCCTGTAATTTTTTTTCATTTTTGTCCTTACAAAATATGATTGTTTTATTTTTTGTCCTTAAAGTAATTTAGATAACGCTATTTTCACTATTTAACGCACTTTTTTACTGTTCAAAGCGATATGTAAAAACTTTAAGGAAGAAAAATAAAACAATCATATTTTATAAGGACTAAAATGAAAAAAGTAATTTGTAGAGACTAAAATGGAAAAGTATTAAATTATAGGGATTAAAAATGTATTTAAGCCTTTACAAAATTGAGTTACATTATGTATTCAAGAACTTTGGATACAATCAAATTATAATTCTAAAATATCGCACAAGTGCCTACAAAGATATTAGTTGTGGTATAGTGTGGGTGTAAAGTGACGAAAATATATATTTGACATTTTATGTATTTTGGGGGTCATTTTTTTATGGACTTGGTAATAATAGTAGTTGAAAAAAAAATGGTTTGTTGTTGGGGCAGTCAATATTTATGTACACAATTTGTATTTTTTAATATCTTTTTATTGAATATAACATTGTGATTGTGTTGCTATTTAAATTTCACTTAATTATGTATTATGTTACATACTTAATTATTATTAAAAACAAATATTAAAAATAATTAATCCATGCCTCGCAGGAAACCTAACTAATTCTTCATAATCTGTACTACGTAATGAAAATCCCAGCCAAAAAAATCTGTTAGAAATTAACTGTAAAAGTTATTTATTATTTTTCATATTTAATTGTATTATTTAATAATGAACATATATAACTTACCCACAAAACTTTCACACTGTTCCACTAAAATTTCTACCGTACATCTTCCATCTACAAAAAGTTCTGATACAGTTTTCTCAACAGTAAAATCATAATTTACACGTATCATAAATTATTAATAAATTATTTTCTAACTAAATAATTGAAATTATCAATATCTTATCAAATACGAAAAAAAGTCTGTTACAAAGAGGAGTGGAGAAATCACTTGCTTGGTCTATAAGAAGAGGGAAAATGTGGTACGTAATTTATTACTATATTCTTAATGAAAAATAAAATCATAAAAATTGATTATTCAAACACAATTATGTTACAATTAAGATTCTGAAAACTAGGAAACATTTAAGGAAAACATTCCTTTTCATCCGCGTCAAGGAAACAACACACTAACATGATCTACCTATCTTCCATTTGGTTATATGGTCCTTACTATAAGGTTTTGATAGGTAAGAAATAACGTCCATTGATTAAACTCTTACAATCTACGACCCTTTTTTTCCTTCTTTTTTTGATAATTATATCTACGTCGTATTGGTCTAATAGGCATGGAGGTAAAATAACTTTCTACTTGAACATAGTATACTTATACTAAATGAGCTAAGAATTATTAGTTTGTTGATCCGTGGCGCAATGGTAGCGCGTCTCACTCCAGATCAGAAAGTTGTGTGTCCGATTCACATCGGGTTCAAGTTCTGCTCTATAATTTACTTTTTTAGAGCGTTTTTTTAATACAACTGGCTTAGGCCCAGCACAATCCATAATTTGCCCTCTTGTTTTGTATACGAGTAGTAGGTTCGTAATGAATAAAAAAAAAAACCTAGAATGCTATGTTTTTTTTTACGAGGAATTATATTGTTATAAATACTATTAAATATTATTAATTTAAAATTTAAAATAAAAGAGTAATTAAAATTAAAAAAATTTCTAGGTTAAAGACCATGAGTGTCTCTCAATCTACTAGATTATAGACTAATCTCTCTCGCAACGCATCATTGTCGCTAGTTCAAAAGAATTTTCACACACAATAAGAATTGAACAAAAGTTCTCCAGTTAAATAGATTGTTCCCACCCATGTGAATACATAAAATATGTACTCGCTATGGGCAAATGTAACATATGCAATAGCAACAGTGGAGTTGAAAGTCTGGATATCGTACCTTAAAAACTAGTTGTGTGGCTCAAATAATCTGAATAGCATAAACTAAATAAATTTTGGATTTTTATCTTAAATTTGAGGATTGTTTGTGTTTGCATTCAAGAAAATAAAACTAGTGAAAGACAAAAGTTTCAAGTATAGATATCTACAAAGACAAGTTACTCATATTATGATTTTACATGCACAAATTTTTCCTTAATTCCTACTTTATTTAAGAGCTGACAATTACCAATTTTGCTCTTTCTTGTTAAATCAATCTTGCATTTGTCATTTGGAATTTAATTTAGGATTAAAGATGAATAATAGAGAAGTTTGTAAAAAGGAAATTCGTGCCACCAATTTGGTCATGCAAGCTTTGTGAACTCTATCATTCTATAGGTCAGTTAATTATGAGAAGATAGTCATTAACACTTAATTAACAATAATCAGAGTGATCAATTCCAATATAAAAGTAAAAGCAATAGAATGATAAATTCAATTTCAATAACCTCAAAGAACTTTATTAAAAAGAGAATTTAGAGTACATGGGTACAGTTACATCACAATCTGAGTTCTAAGGGGTTTAATCAATCATGACCACAGAATAGCAAAACAACTTACAATATTGTATTAGAAATAAAAGAGATAAAAAAAAACCTTACATATTTTGATCCTAATTGTTCCTAATGCAAATCTCCTCTTAAAAGCTATTGTTGTTCCTAAAAAAAGAAAGCATAACCTAAAAGACCTCTTACACTTCTATTTATAAAGTTTAAAATAAGTTACAGCGTGAAGGCCTACACATGCTATCTACGAGGATTTAGGGCGCTTATTCAGCATTGGTCGTGCTTAGTAAAAAATGCTCAAAATTTTCATTTTCTTATCGGCTTCTTTGTTCAATTGTTTACACTTAACACATACCCATGAGCTCTATAAACAAAATAAAGTAAAAAAAAAAAAAGACAAAATGGGACAAAAATTGGAGTCTAAATACAATAAGCTTTCAAAAAAAATTTAGACTAATGGGATAAAATGAGACAAAATGACACATACCCATCCTCAGGGACTTCTGGTGGCTTGAAAAAAATTTCACAGCTTTCAGTTTTGGTAATTGGTTTAGCATTCTTTGAACCCTTCTTAGGCTTTTTCTTCAAAACCTTCTGAGTCAAACATTTTCCTAGGTACCATTCAATTTTCGTCCTATTGAACAAAAAAAAGGCAACAATCTAACCTTAATCAACATCGAGCTAGAACCTTTTGACATGATAGTAAAATATTGTTAAAAATAGTAAAGTCATAAACAACTCAACATATCATTTTGAACAGTTAAATGTGTTGGACGATGCTCATTGCTCATGCATGAATCATGACACAGAATCTTAAGCAAATCAAGTGAACAGTCATAAACAACTCAACATATCATGCTTATACAATTATCAGCCTTTCATAAAAAATTGAAAGTTAAAACACTTATAAAAAAAATCAAACGAACTACAACAAATCAAATGGAGGGATTCAGAAAATTTAGACACAACAACTCAAATGGTACGAACAACCATCATCCTTTTACACATTCAAAAGGAACACATCACATCCAGAAACAGAAAAGGCGAAATTCACACGCAGCCACGATCCAGAAACAGAGGCATGGAATCAAAACGTAAATCCCAAAAAAATGAATAACAAAACACAAAACAAAAAGTTTGGAAGCATTGCACATTCATGAGAGAGTGAGTTAAGGAGAGAGAGAGTACTCGGGTTTTTCTTTAGAGAAGATGGGGTTTTGTCGAAATCTGCCAAGAGAAAAGAAGAAACCTTGAGCACACGAAGAAACGCAAAGGCAAAACAAAGCACGACGCAGTTAAGAAAAGCCAACAGCTTGCAAAATAAAACCCACATACAAATTTCAATTCATTAAATGAAAATGTGTACATCAAGTAGAGGGGATAAACAGAGAAAAAATCCCCCAAAACGGGAAATAATTATAGAAAACATAAATTTACTTGAAGCACCTCGTGGTCTCTTCTTCAACCATGGATCTCCTCGTTTTCCATGGTAGCACCTTGTGGTAGTGATCTCCCTCGCCACCACCCTCAATTCCATCTGAAGAAAAAAAAAATACCCACATAGAAGAGAGGGAGAAGGAAGGAAGCTCGGTGTTGGATTTTTCTATCTGTGGAGAGAAGAAAAAGAAAGAAAGAAGCATATAGGAAGAAGAATTTTGAATTTCAAATTTTGAAAGGAGTGTGAAAGAAGCATAGTTGATGAGGATTGAGCGAAAATATCAGGAGACTGAAAGAGAAGGAGCTTGGGGAGTGTGAGGATTGAGGCGTGGGAGAAGTTGATAGAGAAGGCTCATGGTGGGTGGTTACTGTTAGCCTTACCTGCCACCAACAGAGCTTTGGAGGCGTGGGGGAAATTGATGAGAAGGCTTGTGATTTGGAGAGGTGTAGAACGAAGCTGAGACAGATTTGAGAAAGGACACGTGGAGGAGGAAGTTAACATTGAACATAAGGTTGATAGCTGGAATCTGAAACTAAGGTTGAATCTTAGGGAGACACATACTCAAAACAAAAAATTGTTTTATTATAGTAGATAGAAGCTAAGGGGTGAGAGATATCCTACATATTGGAATTTGAATGAGGAAGACACAAGTGGAATAATTAATAATTTTTAAGTAAATGCATATTAGATACTATTGAACAATATGAAACAAATAAGAAGGGATGAAAATGAATAATTATCAAACAATATAATTTATAATAAATAATATATATTTTAAGATTATTTAAATTATAATCATAATGGTTAAACAAATAGAAACAAATACAAATAATTAAACACTCAATTTTTTGTATTTAAACAATTAATTAAATTAATTATAGAACAAATAAAAAATTCTAGCAAAATATATTTTTGATAGTTAATTTTAGTACTAGTATAATAACTGGTAGGAATGATATAAATGATACAAAATGATGATGATTCTACTATAAGATAAAGTTCTAATAATATGGATGAAAGTAAAAATATAAGCATTTTTGGATTCAATGTGAAAATTGTTATGAATTAAATTATAAAAAAAATATTTGTGAACACACTGAATATCATTTGAAAATGAATAGTTTAGATAGATGAAACTTTCGATTGATTCAGATGGACAAAAAAATTAATTTTCATTAAACTTTTTAATTAAGAATTAATTTATAATTGCACATTAAATTTAATATATATATATATATAACTTATTAGTATATACTTAAGTTATTTTAAAATATAAGTAAAAATTAATATAATCCTTATAATCGCACGGTTATCATCATACTAGTATTTCATAACGTGTGCTACCGCAAATCCAACCAGAAAACAAACTTAGCAATCTACAACTCCTGCAAAGTAGAGCTCATCTTGAACCTCCCTCTTTATTAGTTGTAGCTCTGTTCTCTAGAAGGAAATCAAAACAGCGACATCAATTTTTTATATAGATTTCTCACCCCAATGAAACGTACGAAGATATTTAGTTTATAAACGGTCAAACAGAACGACTTCCTTTACTTACTACGCGTGCCAAGTCGAATACTTGACATAGTAGTGTCCTAAAGTCTAACTGACAAGGGAGAAATTAATTGAGGGATTGACACTGCCCAGCCAACGTTGATGAGATCACGGATCACGGAAGTAATATGTATTTTTTTTTTAATAATGCACGTGCCATTATTTTTCAGGGATCACAAAAGTAATATTTATAAAAGCTAAAACATACTTTTAATACTGATAAATTTGTGAATTTTTTTCGGGTTTTTAATAAATAAAAAAATTGTATTGATATTCTAATAAAATAACAATTTTATTTTTTATTTTTGATATTTTCTTTTAGCCTTTGATAAATTAAAAAATTTATTTTCACTACTAGATAAATTAATTTTAACATTGCTATGTTATATCGATTATTGGAAAAACTAATGTTAACAAAAAAAATATAATGACATTTGTAAATAACATGAGTATGTTAATATTAATTTAAAAAAAAAATTAATATTAATGAACTCATGTTAATATCATTTTTAAAAAAATTAATGTTATATTAACTATGTTAACATCGATTTTTCAAAAATCTATGTTATAGAAGCAATGTTAACATCGAAGTTGTGGTCTCATGCCAATTCTCACTCTCACTATGAAGCTTTGACTCTCCACGGTGTCTCAACTCCTCCCTCTTAGCACTCTCACTCTCGGTCTCACTCTCGCCATTGTCGTTGCTCTTGGTCTCATTCAAAGGTTGACTTTTTCCTCTCATTTTCTCTTGTGCTTTGTTTTTGTGTTTTTTTTTTTCACTGATTTGCGACATCTTTAGGATTTGTAGAAAATGCTTGTGCTTTGATACGTTATACGCTATACTCATGTGATCTGTTATACATTATACTCATGTTTTTTGTTTGTGCACTCAACGTGTTTGTAAAAAATGTACGGGAAAAAATGAAGTAAAGCATGGGCGAATTTATTGCTTATTAAAAGAAATATATTCAGGGCACTAGTAACATATTTCGTGCACAAACAGTGAATTGTATTAAATCTTAACGAAATACTCTTTGATGTGAAAGAATTCTCATGGAATCAGATACAAACAAAAAGATATTGTTGTGATTTCTGTGAAACGATAATTTTCATTTTCTATAATTAATCATAATAATTTATGCTAAAAAAGTCACGTCCTCATCAGTGCAAAAATACTTTCTCAACAAATAGCAATACTGAAATCTTGTATTCACCAAAACTCCATAAATCACTAAACAATTCACTGGAATCTTTCTCTGGTTGCTTTGCAATCTTCGGCAACACCGATTTGGGGATTGTGATTTAGGGTTGTTGATTTGTGATTTGGGTTGTTGATTAGTGATTCTTGACTTGTTTTGGATTTTTTTCTTGTTCCGCATTCTTGCATTTGAATGAAGTTGTTTCGGGAAAGAAAAATTGTATTTTATGAAGATTTTTAGCGGCCAATAATTGTATATTATCAATGACGTTAAATCTACCTTGGCAATATCTTGGCGGAATGACTACTTTAAACTTTTTAATTAAGATAAATGAGCTAAATAAAATTTTAAAAATATAAAGAATCAAAATAAATAAAAATAAGATAAATGACCAATTTAATCATTTCCTTCATTTTTTGCTAACTTAAGGACTTGAATTTGATTCTCATGTATACCACTTTTTCACCTCTAAATAAAACTTTGAATTGCTGTAATGTGGACTAATTTCAACGCAAGTAACTTATATATTTTAAATTATTACTAAAATAAAATTTTATCAATCAAAACAAATTTTAAATTATTCAAAATTATTGCTTTAAATTAATATCTTTCAATATCAACACAATAAGGTTATGTAAATTAAATTACTTATACACAATATTTTTACTTTATAAATATACTTTTGCATTGGAAGAAATAATTATTTTTGAATAAAACTAAATATGAATAAAAAAAGTTATCAAACAACTTAGCTTTTAAATTAAGGTAAAAGAAAATTGACAAACAGATTTTACTTATTTTTAAAATTCTTATTTCTAGCTTAAATTTAAAAGTAGCTTTTATGTATAAAAAAAGTTGACCAAACATAGCCTAAGGAGACGTTTGTTTCACGGAATATTTTGTTATTTCTGCGAATACAAGACCGGAAAAATTATCTCTTATTTGTTATAAGGTCATAAAAGAATTAATCCAGGTCGAGATATATTTTATTCTCGATAAAGATATTCTTAGATAATATGAATACCTCTTCATGAGTAAAGATCTATGTATACTCTTTTACTAATCATTATTACATTATTATCTCATTATTCCTTCATCATATATGCTTAAATTTTTTTTTGATCCCACAAATTCTGTTCTTGTTCAATTAATATCCCTGCAATTTGATTTATTGTCGACTTTTGTAATAAGGATATTTTTGTAATAATAATATATATTCTTTGAAAAAATAACTCAATTAAACCCAGGTTTTTATCATTCTTAAAAATATAAAAAATAATCCCAATTAATGCAAATAGTTAACCAAGAATAATATTTCCATGTTATATTCTAAAAAATATATTTCCAAAACTAAAAAACTATCGATGAAGTCTTAACTATTCTATGCCCGTGTGAACATTAATTAGAACGCATTTAAACCTCCATCGCTGAAGTTATGGTTGACCTCACTGACCCGAAAAGTAAACGAAAGTAGGTTTACTGTGGAAAGACCTCGTCAAAATAAAAAAAGCAATAAATACTAGAAATCCAAATCCAATATAATAGAATCTTGCAATTTTAAGAGAAGCAACAATCCATTTATCCATCATCTCCTATATTCCCTGATTGGTGTGATTACTGTCAACAAAAACAGCTGGAATTGGATTCTCCAACATAACATCGACTTAGAAAGAATCTTTGGAGCATTTTTGTAAGTATTTTTTATTTATTTCACTGTCCTTTTTGTTATTTTCCCAGAAACTTGATTTCTGAGTTTAGTTTAATATACCTTCCTTTTATATAGCTAGCCTATGTTTGTTTCACTCACACCAAGATTAGATCAAAGTTTTTTATTTATCTATAAAAATTAAACTCAGGTAGCAAGAACACACATGTACATTGTTCAACTAATTGAATTAAATTAAATACTAGATCAAAGTTTCTGATTTTGGATGTTTTTGGTTAATTTTTTTGTTGTGGACAGTACTCATGGCTATGATTATGGATGCTGTTCTTGGAAAACTGATTGATCAGCTGCTGGATGAAGTTGTGAAAATGAAAGACAGGGCTGTGAAGTTCAGAGCCACCCTGATAACCTTAGAGTCAACCCTAGAAAAAGTAAGAAGGTTGGCTAACCAGATTGATGGTCTTAACAATCAATTGAACAAATCAGCCGAGGAAATGAAAGAGCTGAAAGAAAAGTTGGAGAAAGGGATGAAACTTGTTAAGGAGTGCTCCGAAATCCAGTGGTGGAATTGCTGCTATAAGGCCAACTACCAAGAGAAACTCGAGGCGTTGTACGAGTCGATCTGTTTGTACTTCAATCTGGATATGCAAGGTCTGATACTAACTAATGAGTTACAGAACCAGGTGATTCTGACCGAGATTCGTGCAACAGTTATGGAAAGTGCTCCGAGAAGGACCGAATTGAAAGGCGTGTGTTCGCCTCCGGCCCCTCCGGCTTTCACGGTTGGCTTGGATGTTCATTTGAGGGAGTTGAAGGTCAAGTTGCTGAATAACCACCACCATGCTGGATCTGTGCTCACGGTCACTGGAACACCAGGCTCAGGGAAGTCAACGTTGGTTAAAAAGTTTTGTAGTGATGAGGAAGTCAAAGGTATGATTTTTTTTACTGGCAAATGTTAATTTATTAATGGTATGATCTCATCATGCCTTTGTATTGTTATTGTTGTTGAAGCTTTGTTTGTGGATCTTCTTGTTTCTATTGATCTGTAACCATTAGCTGCTTATATAACTTCATCGCTAGATATTACTGAGTCCTGAATCTAGTTCCGTAGAAGTTATAATTCATAGATGTTGTCACTTTTAGTAATAATAATAATAATATATACCCTATTTGCTACTAAGGAATGTTTTGTGTTTGTCATAGACTTCGAATGCAACAAATGAATTTTAATCAGTTAGGGGAATAGATGTATAGAATAAAGTAAATGAAGGGGAAGAGAAGAAAATGTACAAAACGTATAGGTACTTAAATATATTTTTAGTATTTCTTGGTATTTATTAGAATTCAAATTTTACTTTGATAATCTATGTTAGTTTTGAATGTAAATATTTATTACGTGGATTTTATTGAGACAAAATTTGAACTTTGATGTGTGAGGAGAACCAAAAGCATTTAAGAAAGTGAGAAAAAAGGTATTTCGTACATGCTTGATGATATTTAAAATAATTGCCCTACTAAGCTTTGATCGTATTTTTGTGAAGGTCATCTTTTCACTTGTTTAAACATGTTTGATGAAACTCATAGGATTGGTATAGTGTTTGTAATGCTTCATTGTGTTTATATGAGTGAGAAAGATTTATTTGGTCCATTGACAGTCATACATGCACAAAATTAGTCTCTGACCCAGTAAATTAAAAAATATCGTGATTTCTGACCTGGATAGGAAAAACATTATGATGAACATGAACTTTATAACGAATATGCAGATTTTTAAACATGTTAAAATTTGACCGATTGACTTATTTGTTTAGGTAGATTCAAGGAAAACATATTCTTCATCACCTTTGCGCAAAAGCCCAAGTTAAAAACCATAGTGCAGAGACTGTTTCAACACAATGCTTGCCAGGTGCCAGAGTTTCAAAGTGACGATGATACCGTTTATCAATTGGAAAATTTGCTGAAACAGATTGGGAAAAACCCAATACTGTTGGTCCTGGATGATGTTCCGTCGGAATCAGTGTCTCTTGTTGACAAATTTGTGTTCCAGATCCCAAATTACAAGATTCTAGTGACATCAAGAGTCACAATTAGAGGATTTGACCAGCCATACGTGTTGAAATCACTCAACGAAGTCGATGCTATAAATTTATTTCGCCACTCTGCATCCCTGAATCAGAGTAGCTCTGACATTCCTGAGAATATTGTCAAAAAGGTAATCTCTATTGCTCAATTTATATTACAACTGGTACCGTTAACGAGTAATCAGTTCCTAAGTACATTGATTAAATAAATCAAAATAGAAAGTTTAAATTGACATTCATATTAAAAATACATTAGAAATTATAACAGAAATATTATTAATGACATTTTTTTAATAAGTTTTTATTTTGAATTCCTTAACTTGTGTCCTTCTCACATCATTGATTAGCATTCACCTTTTACAAATTAAGCACATAGTTTCAATGTTTACAATGTGGTGTGTAAAATTTGGCATGCAAGGGAGAATGGATTAGAGTTTCACGTGACAGTCACAGTGTCATATGAAAATTTGAATTTATATCTCGAAAACATTGACAGATTTTTACATAATTTAGTAAACTCCACTAATTCAGGAATACTCCAACAATTTATTTAACAATTTTTTTAAACAAAAGAGTCATGCAACGCATCGAAACGAGATTTAATCCCAACTAGATTGACACTAAAGCTCTTAAAGATCCTATGCAACATGCTCCAATTTTATTCCAAAAAGGGAAAACAAAGTACCAAACAGCAAGGAACAGAGGAATAAATCTTCAAACAAAGTTTCAATCAAATCTGTAACGCATGGACTGGATAATGTGGATGGTGTTAGACCATCTTGTTTTCAACCCCCAAAACGTTCTACTTTTATTCACTTCTGCTTTATGATGAGAAAAAAAACCATAGGTGGTAAATGTTAAACCTTTCACTTGCAATTTCTCATTTCATTTGAACACACTGAATAAATTGCAGATTGCGAGAGCGTGCAGTGGTTCTCCCTTGGCACTTATAGTGAGTGGGAAATCACTAAGTCGTGAACCACTGTGGGTTTGGAACAACAGGGCTAAGAAACTGTCCAAGGGTCAACCAATTCTTGCTTTTAGTGAAGATGTGCTTACTTGTCTCCAAAAATGCTTCGATGACTTGGATCCTAAGGTGGCTGAGTGTTTTACGGACCTAAGCTTATTCCCTGAAGCCCAGAGGATACCTGCTGCTGCCCTTGTTGATATATGGGCTGAACTGCGTGATGAAGATGATGACAGCGCAATGGAGAATATCTATGAACTCGTCAAAAGGAACATGGCTGATATTGTTGTCACAAGGTATGGCAGATGCTTCTTAACAGATGACACATGTTATGAGTGAGTTTGATTGGGATGCATTAAACCAATTAAAAATCAGACTAATGATTATAACAATTAATGATTAGATTACTTAGTAAAGTATCATTATAATCCGTTGGACCATTGCAATGTTTTGTTTGTTTTGTTTATCACAAGTGATACCTGTTTGTGTTTTTTAAGTGGTCTTTCACGAAAATTAGTTATCACTTTTGATCAAGACTACTTCGTTGCAATATCATTATAAAAAATATTATTATATTCAATAAATTCTAATTAAGGACCCTTAATACAACTTACACCAGGAAAGAAATATGTTGAATTTGTTAAATTCTCTGCATGGCAACAAGAGAGAGACCAATATCTTATTGAGCTTATAGTTATACTTAATCCGAACTTCTAGGTTTAAGGCACTTCAAGCTTTCAGCTTTGACATTCCTCATCATTGGAAAACTTTTTGGATTTGAAGAGTGAGCTAAGCATAGCTCCACCACAACCTAGGATAAGGTTTTATTTTTGGACAAAATTTAAATACAGTTCCTTTAATTACTTGTGCTATTGAGAATTAGAGTTTTACTTCAAAAACCCTATGCTGACCTTTTTACGTGAATCTTTATTATGCGGGTTACTAAGATGAATCATTGATTCTGATAAGTGGAACAACATGAAAATCAGTTAAACGAGTCGAATTGCATGTTCTATAGGTATACTTGTCAATAAATATAAAAAAGTTTGACCTGAAAATTGCAAGAAATTTTTAATGTGAAATCCAATATTCTAGACACAGCATAATTGGTAGTTTCTTCTTTAGCTGTTACGAATTTATTGTTAATTTTTTATTAGATGGAGAGAATGGTGTTCATGCTTTTTTCTATCAATTAACTTATGAACAAGTAATTTCTTTCCATTTATCAGGAATATCTCAAGTGGCACGAATGACTACAATTACCACTATGTTACACAACATGGTCTTCTTCGGGACCTAGCTATCCTTCAAACGAACAAGGAACTAATGAAGAAGAGGAATAGACTGATTATTGACGTAAGTGGTAACAATCTTCCCGATTGGTGGACTACACAGAATGAGTATCAAATTGCAGCCCACACACTATCCATATCAACTGGTATGTTAAGTCGCCGATCCAAATTTTTTTTAGTAGGAGCAAAATAATAATATATATTTTTATAAATTACACAATTTCATGATAAAAAAAAACTAAAATACCTAAATTTCTATAAATATAAAATGGATAAAATTAATACTAATTATTTTCTTCTTTAATTTAAAAAATTATTTTATGAGAACAGTATCTATTTTTTATGGGGATAAAAATAACAACTATTCAATATAATGAAGTAAAAAAAAAACTTACTTTCTAGGGGCAATTGTTCTTGTAACAAGCAACTTGCATCCGCCCCTGCTATGTTTATCTTTCTATATTGATGCACAGAGTAACACATTGAGAGAGAATAATCAGTGAATTTGTTGCAGATGAAGCATTCACTTCAGAATGGTGCAACTTGCAGCCATCTGAGGTTGAGGTTCTAGTGCTGAACCTTCGAGAAAAGAAGTGCTCGCTACCAATGTTCATGGAGAAAATGAATAAACTAAAAGTCCTGATAGTAACGAATTATGAGTTCTATCGCGCTGACTTGGAAAATTTCGAGCTGCTTGATAATCTGTCTAGTCTCAAAAGAATCAGATTAGAGAATGTTTCAATTCCCTTCTTGAGCAAGACTGGAGTGCAGTTGAAGAATCTGCACAAGTTCTCATTTTTCATGAGCAATGTGAATGACGCATTCAAAAATAGCACCATTCAAGTTTCAAAAGTGTTCCCAAAATTGGAGGAGATGAACATTGACTACTGTGATATGGTGGAATTGCCAATTGGGTTCTCTGATATTGTTTCCCTAAAGAAGCTAAGTATGACAAATTGCCACAAACTTTCTGCACTTCCTGAAGGCATTGGGAAGTTGGTCAATCTGGAATCACTTAGGCTTACTTCATGTACTAATTTAGAAGAGGTACCAGAATCAATCACAAGCCTTAGTAAACTAAAATTTCTTGACATTTCTGACTGCGTAAGCCTTAGTAAGTTACCAGGGAACATGGGAGAGTTGCGTAGTTTAGAAAGTCTCAATTGCAGAGGTTGCACAAGATTGACTGATTTGCCATACTCAGTCACGGAGCTTGAGAGCTTAAGCGTCGTGGTGTGTGATGAAGAGACTGCTACATTATGGGAACCTTTCAAAACCATGCTTAGAGATCTAAAGCTTAAGGTGGCACAAGTTGATTTCAATTTGAATTGGCTTTCATAGTTTTCTTTGTTGTACTTGCGTTTGGCAACACAATCGAGAGGATGAAAACAGAGAAGGTAAGCAAAAGAAGCTTCCGCATTGTTGTTTGTTTGGTGGCGTTGTATATTTTGAGAACCAAATTTTTGTCCTTCGAATTTATTACGAGCTTGTGTTCTGTTTTTCTCTAGAATTTTTGAGTGATTATATTATTTTGGTACATTAATTGGAACTTGAATGATAGAATAAAAGATATTTTGCAATAAATTACTACTTGAATAATCGTTTTTTTTTTTTTTGTGTGAAAGATATAGAACAAAAGCCTAAAAACCTTTAGGAAAACCCACTTGAGCTAAATCAGCTCTCACCTCAACTAAATAAAATTAGGAGCAAAAGAGAAAACTTGGTAATGAACTTCTTTCATCAAAGCATGATTTTTCTAGCTTCTCGGCCACTGAGTTGGCCTCGAGGAAGATGTGATTCTAGGATAGTTGTCCCTCATGATCATGAACTGCATGAATATCTTGGACAATGGCTGATCAAGGATGCACAATATTACATCCTTTTTGAGATACAAATTTAATTGCCAACTGAAAATCAGAATCAATATTGATTCAACGGAATATTACTTGAATATTCTGTGGAAGAGAATTTAGCACAATATTATTGAGTATTTTTATTATTATTTTGCTGAAAATGATTTTAGTACGAAGTAGGTCAACTGAAAGTGATGATAAATCTTTGTCGAAATCATGATCATACACAAAATGAATATTTCTCACCCAACATGATTTATTTTATACTTAAGAGTTAATCAGGATTCGAACTATGAATTATTTAATTAAGGAAAACAGATTATTATCATTTGTGTCAATCGTTGTTGTTGATATATTGTTTAGTATTCATGTTAGCGATAAATTAATTACTTTGGTGGCAAAATTAGGCAAATTAATCATTAACACACCCTGCAATTTTCACATTTAAAGACTAAAGCAGCTAGCAACAGGGCAGTAGCTAGGGATGGCAAAACGGGCTTGGCCCGCTGGGCCGGCCCGCTTAGCCCGCAAAAAAATGCGGGCTGGGTTGATAATATCAACCTGCAAATCAAAAGCGGGCCGGACTGGCCCGTCCCGCAAAATTGCAGGCCAAATGCGGGGCGGGGCAGGCCATCCCGCTGGGCCTATATTATTTAAATATTAAATATTAAATATTAAATAAATATATTTAACATATTTTGAAATAGGTATATTCTTTAAATTTATACTCTTTTGCACTCTCATAATTAACTTCTAAGTTTTAATATTAAAATGGTTATGATAATGATACTTTCAAATAGTCTTTCATTACTAACGTATTACACTTTTGGACAGTTTATAACCGTAAATTTCATTTGCAAATGGTATAATTTTGTGAATTATCACATGACATCATTTATTTAGCATTAATTTTAAATTATTTATTTTTATTTAACTTTGTGTTTTTTTAATTATCATATTTGTATTTTTTTATAATTTTTTTGTATTTTATTTTTTAAATTGACTTTTTTTTTAATTTTTGATGCGGGTTGGCCCGCTAGCCCGCTGGCCCGCATTAAAGCGGGGCGGGCTAGCATTTGTAACCCACTTTGCAAAAGCGGACCGGGCCAGCCCGCCCCGTTTTTTTGCGGGCCGGCCCATTTGCCATCCCTAGCAGTAGCATATCACCAAAATTACCAGCATGTGAAAAGATATTAATTAGTGTTGAATCAAGGAGAGTTCTCATAGTAGACAAGAGAAAACCACTCGATAAGCAAAACAGCTAGGCTCTACTTAGCTTCATTCCTTTATCCAATGCACACCATAGCTTGAAAAATAAAGACAGGGAATAGAACAAATTATCTTTGTAACATATTCTTAAGATTTTTTTTTTCTAGTACACAAATATTTTTTACATGAGGTAATTATGTTTTAGTAGGATATGATCGTTATGGATGATAAAACATTTTTTCTAAGTATTTAACGTAATGATATATTCATGACTCGAATTCGAAATCATTAGTTAAACTGAAATAATTTCACACAATTGCATATTATTAAGATTGAAATATAATTGTTTTTACATATATAGAGGATTTTTTTTCAAATAATTAATTAGTTATTTGTGCATTCACACAGGTCGGCTTGCTTTCTAAGCATTTTTGAAATGACACACACACACACACACACACACACACACACACACATATATATATATATATATATGTTTAGAATTTTGAAGTTATTATTTTAATTTATATTTTAAATAAATTTTAAGACTTAAATGTAACATATTATCTTTTAAAATAACCCCAATGAATTTAAAAGATAATATAAAGTTGTAATATTATAAATACATTAATATTAATTTTCAATTTTACCCTCAAATTATGAATTTTCAATAATGTTATTTTAAAGTTCTTATTAACAATTTTTATGTGCCATTAATAATGTTAAACTTTTTGAAGTTATTATTTCAATTTACAATTAATAATGTTAAAAGTCTTTGAGACAGTCGAGAGGATGAAAACATGGAAGGTAAGTAAAAGAAGCTTCTGCATTTTTGTTTGTTTGTTGCACTTTTATAGGTTTTAGAAAAATATCCGTTGTGAGATTTGAACCTTCCTTAAATAATTATATTATCAAGAACTTGTCTTTTGTGTTACGTGACAACTTGTTGAGGAGAGAAAGGGGACAATAGTGCATTGTATTTGTGGTTCTTTGCTCGGCTACGTGTATGAATAATTATGTTGCTATGATATCATTACATTTTGTCTCTACCTTTGTACACTTGAGATTCAAATGTTAGAAGAATTTTACAACATACATTAAGAGAAAAAAATTCAAATAATAGACTGTTTTAGTAGGCAAATCATCCTCGAGATGCATTCACGTGTAAGACAATGATATGGATGTTAACTACTGAATGTAGATTATTTGTGTAAGTTAATTATGTCTTTTTGGACGTGTAAGAACACACAATACATCTATACTAGTTTTCATAGTATTGTTAGATGTTTGTTTTATAACATGTTGGATGTTGATATAATAGTTAATAAAAACAAGTTCCAGTGACCTTTAGACTGTTACTTGTAAAAGAATAAGGTAAAGACTTTTTACCCATTGAGCTTATATGAAGTATGTCCTGTTTCACTTAAGATAAATCATTAGTTCAAAAAAAAATTATATTTTTGTTATCATAAAAATAATGGATATTTTGGATCATCTAGGTATATCAATTTGAACCGTCCAGATCTAACAAGAGACATAAATAATGAAAAGAAGTTTTGTTGAATTTTGTGACAAATAAAGAAGGAAATGTGTTGCTCGTTGGCAGTTAGCATTTAAGGGTGAAAGTGATAATTACACAGACACCAGATATTTGGGGCCTTAGAAGGCCTATTATTAACAACAAAAAGCTTCATGTTCAAACTATTCTAGAAGAAAGAAAGAAAGTTACTAAGATCTACCACAGGTTTAAGAAATTATCAGAATGTTAGGGTTGTTGTCTATATACAAGTTCTTTAGAACCAACTTTGAGTCTAGGTTGGCTATTGTAACATCCCGGGCGCTGACAAGGGCGGGGAGTGATCGCCGGTACAGTGAGGCACGAACAAGGAGCGGCTCCTGGCAGGCTTCCAGCGGGAGGGGTACATGAATGAATCGAATACACACCCGAACGAGAAGGATCCAGAGGCTGTGCAGGTATGGGACTGTACAGTTGAGGATAACTTAAAGGATTTAATAGGTATTACCTATACCAACAAGGTGCATCTACTTTTCGATAGCCCATAACATAAGAACTCCACAGTTAAGCGTGCTTGACTTGGAGCAATCTTGGGATGGGTGACCTCCTGGGAAGTTTCTCAGGAAGTGTGTGAGTGAGGACAAAGCACACTGAAAAGTCTTGTGTTGGTATGTAGGGACAGTCGTTGATCCTGCAAGTGGCCG
>PYAF01002329.1:65972-90001 GCA_007407185.1 Glycine tomentella | reverse complement strand
ACCAACAAGGTGCATCTACTTTTCGATAGCCCATAACATAAGAACTCCACAGTTAAGCGTGCTTGACTTGGAGCAATCTTGGGATGGGTGACCTCCTGGGAAGTTTCTCAGGAAGTGTGTGAGTGAGGACAAAGCACACTGAAAAGTCTTGTGTTGGTATGTAGGGACAGTCGTTGATCCTGCAAGTGGCCGGGCGTTATAGCTATACCACAGAGATTCCAATATAAGACCTTCATGATATATGGCAAGATTGAATTCTCGGTCGTGTATCGGTTCTTTGCCTGGATGGTTTGAGAAAAGCCATTATTTTTTCCTTTTGCTTTCTTTCTCTAGCTTTGGAAATGATGGGAGTGAAAAGGGGGTCATTGACCAGAGCTTGTGTGGGAGAAACGCGTTCAATCTCCTCATCAACTTCATTTTCCCATAAATTAGACAAAAACTTAAGGTCTTGCCTAATAGTAATAGGCCAAAGGTGTGCGTCGAAATTTGATAAGGATGTATTCAAGACATTCTCATTGGCAACTATAGAACTGTTGTTATATGAAGGATAAATTTTAGGGTCATGTTCATAAGTGGGTTTCTTTTATGATTGTCCTTCCAGAGATTCAAGGACAAAACTTGGAGAGGTGGATCCTTGTAAAGGCTCTTCTAGGTGAAGATTGGCATCATTAAGGGTCAAGATCATGGCCTGCTAGCCGAGCCTTTACAATCTTGTTGGACATGGTTTCCACTATAAAATACTTTTTTCGAACAACTTTCTGGCTTGGTTGTGGATTAGAAGTCACATGTTTTCCTGGCTACACCTTATGCCTTGGGGAAAACACAATTTTACCTTTGTGATTATCTTTCTGCTTTGAAGCTTGTTGCTCAGTATGAGGCTTTCTCTTTCATTGCAAAATGGCATGCCCAACTATCTTCCAAAAGTCACAACATGTTAGGGGCCTTTTGTATTCAACCTTAAAGAAGAAGGCATACAAATCTCTCTCCGCCATAATCTCTGAATGAAGGGTAGTTGTGAGATCCTAATCAACCATTAGGTAGGCATAATGTTTAGTGAAGTTGTAACACCCTGAAATTTCTTTCTTAATTTATTTTCTTATACTGTACAAAGTGACACTGTGATGAGTTAGACAGTGAAAATTTATATTATGTAATTTTATTATGTGTTGGATATAGGGGGAGCAACAAGAAGAATGAAGCTTTTGACTTGGAATAATGTTTTGAGCTTTTCACATACCTTGAAGATTGAAATCCAAAATGAAGTGTATGAGAAGCCAATCTGTTGATCCTTGCATTTGCATGCATATAATCATTTACAGGCTTAAGTGTTTTCATCAAAGAATCAAAGTTATTTTAAAAAAGAAGTAAATTAGAAATGTTTTTGAAAAAATTCAATTCTTCTGTTTTAATCGATTATACAACAGTATAATTGATTTTTTGCTTAAGTTTTAAATCTGGAAAAGCATTGAAGAACATTTTAATCGATTACCTAACATTTGTAATCGATTACATAGTGTAAAACAAAAGTAATGCATTGCTGCTTTAATCGATTATCACAGACAGTAATCGATTACACAAGCTATCTTGAAAATCATGTTACACTAATTTAATCGATTACCATACATTGTAATCGATTATATAAGCTTTTTTCTTAAGGAACCTTCACTGCCTTAATCGATTACCAAACATTGTAATCAATTACACAAGAGGCTTCAGATATAAAACTTCACCGCTTTAATCGATTACAACTCGGTTTAATTGATTATTTTGTTCGTTGTTAAACCTAGAATTCAGCCTTGAACACTTTAATCGATGAAGTGATAATTTAATCGGTTACATGAGTCATCTTAATCAATTATTTGGCACGTGTAATCAATTATTGTCTGTTACAAAAAGTTGTTATAAATATAAGTGAGGCTTGTCTTGAAACATAACTTGGATACTTCAAAATTTCTGAATACACACAAGCCTTCTCAAAGTTTTAGAGTTATTTTCTGGGTTAACTAACGTCTTGTCCCACTCTTTAATCTTCATGGGTTTTGAATGATTTCTTGGGCAAGAATTCTCAAAGAAGTTTTTTGAAAGCATATTCTGAAATCTTTTTTTCTCATTCAACTCTGATTGGTAAACCACATGCATTCTCAATCATTGGATCATCAAGATGTTTCTCTCTATAATCTTTGATTGTAATTTTGTTTTTGCAATTTCTGTTATTTGATGCTATTGTAAAGAGTTCTTTGAAGCTTCTTCTAGAGTAGTGTTCTCTAGGGAAGAACAGAGTAGTGTTCTCTGGTTCTTGATCACTAGAAGTCTAATATGGTTTTAGATTTCTATTCTTTATCTAGTGTTGATAAAGTGTGTATATTATAAAGCTTGTAAGAACTGAATTTTATAATAGTGGAACTCTAATCTAGCGTTGATTAGAAGAAACTGGATGTAGCTTCTCTTGAGAAGTGAACCAGTATAAATTGCTTGTGTTGATTTTCTTTATCTCTATCTCTACAAGTCATCTTGTTCATTTGTTCTTGGTGTTATTATCATTACTCAATAAGTTTTGTTTTGAGCTATTGATTTCTTGTGCTGAGTAATTTGAATTATTAAAAGCATTCTTGGTTTAAAAGTAATTAAGATCCTTTGACTCTGATTTTATAAATAATTTTAAAAGACTAAGTTTAAACCAATTCACCCCCTTCTTGGTTATTATGGGTATTCTTATTGTTTTCAATTGGTATCAGAGCAAGTTCTTGAGTGTTATTCAAGATCACTATCTTTATTTAAAAAGAAAATGAATACCATACAAATTACCTTCAAGAAAGGTGCCTCCCTCAATCATTTTCCGATATTTGAAGGAGAGCACTTCAGTTTTTGGAAAAATAGAATGAAAATCTTTATTCAATCAAATGACTCAGGTGCTTGGAATGCAATAGAAAAAGGTCCTGTGATTCCTATAAACACGGTTGGTAATGATACGATTTCCAAAGAATGGGATGAAATGACAGATACTGAAAAGAGAGTTGTTCAATATGATTTTAAAGCTAAGAATATGATTACTTCTGCACTTTCCTCTAATGAATTCTTTAGAACTGTTAGGTGCAAAAGTTCAAAAGAGATGTGGGAGATGTTGGAGATAACTCATGAAGGTACAAATGAAGTAAGAAGATCAAGAAAGCATGCCTTAATACATGAGTATGAAATGTTCAAGATGAACCCCACAGAAAACATATCTCAGCTTCAAACAAAATTCACTCACATAGTAAATCATCTTCTTGGTCTTGGAAAGATTTTTGATGCTGAAGAGTTGAATATCAAAATCTTGAAGTGTCTCACAAGACCATGGAAACCAAAGGTGATAGCAATCAAAGAATCAAAAGATCTATCCAAAATGTCCATGGCTGCACTATTTGGTAAGCTTCTTGAGTATGAACTTGAAATGTCACAACTAACCAATGCAAAAGATGCAGAAAAGAAACATAAAAGCATAACCTTGAAAGCTGCATCCTCAAAGGTAGAAAAGGTGGAAGACTCAAGTGAAGAAGATGAAGAGGACAACATGAATTTAATTATCAAAAAGTTCAGCAAGTTCTTGAGAAGAAACAAGAACAGAAAGTTCACAAAGAACAACAACAACAACAACAACAACAAAAGGAGTGACAACAACTTCACTTGCTTTGAATGTGGTAAGCTTGGCCACATTAGATCTGAATGCTCTATCTTTTTGAAAAAACAACAAGGTGAAAACAAGATAAAAAAAGAAGGAAAGCCTAAGAAAGCCTACATAGCTTGGGAAGATAATGAGTCAACAACTTCTGAATCATCAACTGAAAATGAAGAAGCAAATATGTGTCTCACTTCCACATTAATGAAGATGATGATCTCTCAATTGCTGGAACTGAGGTAAGTTCTGAATTTGATCAAGTCATTGATGTTTTTCACGAAATGCATGAAGAGGCCAAAAATCTTGCAAGATCCAATAATAAGCTAAAAGGAAATCTTAGATGACATGTTACAAAAATTACAGAATTACAAACTCAAATTTGCAACTTGAAAGAAGAAAATGAAAAACTTGTTTCAAGTTACAAAATGAATGGATGTGTATGTGCTTCTTCTTCACCTAATGTTGACAAATACAATATGTTGGAAAAGGATTTTGATTATTATAAAAGAAGTCAAGGAGAAAAATACATGTTACTCTTATCTAAGAATAGTGATTTGATTGATCTTTTAAGAAAGCTTTACAAAGGTAGATGCAACTTAGCTGAAATGATAAGTGTGCAAAAATATGCTAGAGATACTTGTGGTTTGTGTTACAAACAAGGCTCAAAGTCTTTTGGCAAAACTATATTTGTATCACAAAAACAGAAAATCAAAAGAATGTCTATGATTCAAAGATCAATCAAAATACTTACTCAAGGAATTCATTAAAATATGTAACATGCAACTGTTGTATGATGAAAGGACATACATCTTATAAATGCTATGCTATGAGATTCTATGTGCCTAATGGAGAATGTATTTGGGTGCAAAAGAAAAAGAAAGTGGCTAACCCCTATGGACCTAACCTCAATTGGGTACCTTCCTTTGAAAATTGATTTGAATTTTGCAGGTATGTCTTAGAGCAGATCATCATTATGGTATCTTGATAGTGGATGCTCTAGACATATGATCGGTGACATATCAATGCTCACAAATTTGACTCTTAAAGATGGCGGATTTGTCACCTATGGAGATAACAACAAAGGGAAGATAATTGGAGAAGGAAATATAGGAGACAACTTTAAAACCAAAATCAGAAATGTTCTTTATGTGGAAGGTTTAAAGCACAATCACTTAAGTATAAGCCAACTTTGTGATAAAGGTTTCAAAGTGTCATTCAATGACAATTGCTGCATGATATATGATGAACAAAATGGTGAGGTGATTCATTTAGGTAAAAGAAAAGGTAATATCTATTTACTCTCCATAGATCATGCATTCTTTCACAACACTTCTTGCTTAATAAGTAAAATTGATGAATCTTGGCTATGGCATAGAAGGGCAAGTCACATTAACATGCATCATATGAACAAGCTAATTAAAAAGGATTTAGTCATTGGGTTACCCAAACTCAAGTTTGAAAAGGGAAAATTATGTGATGCTTGTCAAAAGGGGAAACAAACAAAAAATTATTTTCAAAGTAAAAATGTTGTTTCTACTTCAAGACCCCTTGAATTACTTCACATAGATTTGTTTGGTCTTTCTAGAACTATGAGTTTAGGAGGTAATTACTATGGACTTGTCATTGTAGATAATTACTCTAGATTCACATGGACTTTGTTTTTGAAATCCAAGAGTGATGCTTTCAATGCTTTCAGAAAATTGGCCAAACTTGCTCAAAATGAAAAGGGAAGCAAAATTATCTCAATAAGAAGTGATCATGGTGGAGAATTCCAAAATGAACATTTTGAAAAATTCTGTGAAGAAAATGGAATTAACCACAATTTTTCAGCTCCAAGAACACCTCAACAAAATGATGTTGTGGAGAGGAAAAATAGATCCCTTGAAGAAGGTGCACTAACTCTTCTTAATGAGACAAATTTGCCTAAATATTTTTGGGCTGATGCTGTAAGTACAGTTTGCTACAGTTTGAATAGATTACTAATAAGGCCTATTTTGAAGAAAATCCCTTATGAACTATACAAAGGTAGAAAACCAAACATTTCTCATTTGAGAGTATTTGGCTGTAAGTGTTTTGTGTTAAATAATGGTAAAGAATCACTTGGAAAATTTGATGTTAAAGCTGATGAAGCCATTTTCCTTGGATATTCATTACATAGCAAAACAAATAGAGTTTTCAATAAAAGAACCTTATGCATGGAAGAATCAGTTCATGTTATTTGTGATGAATCTAATCCCTCTTTACAAAAGAATAGGCACCCTATGCCATGATCTCACAGATCACATCCTCACAAGAGGTACAAAATATAAAGCGTCAGCACATCACAATTCATACAGGATCCAAACATATGTGTACACGCACATCTTCCCTTGTAGGGATACAAAATACATCGTGTATATATATATATATATATATATATATATATATAAACAGTGAGCCACAGTGCTTTCAAAATACTGTCAAACAGCTATACAGAGTTTGTCCCTACTGGGGCCTCCCGCCTTGGGACCCATCATCTCTGCCAGATGTATCACCTGCAAAATATAATCCCTACACATGGGGTGAGATACAATCTCGGTAAGCTCAAGATTCTTGGTGGCCTCTCCTCCCACTGACTCACTTCCATGATACACAACATCAAAGGCATCACAACACCAGGCCTCTTGGCCCTCACAACAACACATAGACATTCTCTAGCTTTAATGTGTATCTGGAGGTACTACGCCCACCAAAGATGTATCATCATCAGCATCGGGACTCTTAGTCCCCAGTGTGAGACCGGAACTCACACTCGTGTCATCTCATCGGGAGCTATCCCTTTACACATGGATGCACGGATATGACACCTCCAAGAATAGGCTTCAACCGCGACGGGACCACCTATCTCTTGTCTTAAGGGATCATACACCCTTTACGTGAGCAAACCGACTAAGAGTTACGCTCTACTCCTAGGGAGGTCCATATTTATCTAACTGGCTAGAAGATCTATCTAAAAGGCAACCATACACAAGCATAGAAACAAGCATCCATATTATCATAAGGAAAGCTGTAACATCCAATTCAATCCATATGAATCATGTATGCAACCATCACTCCCTCGGAGTATGGTGGAACTCAGGCAATGGAAAACACTCCCAAAAACAAAGAACTTACCTCTCAAAACAGTGCTCTGTTATCCAATCCCTGAACTGTGGTCTCCGCCACTGACATCCTCGGTATCATGCCCTATACAAAGGCACACAAGTAATCAACAACGGTTCTCAACCGTTAGAAATAAAAGGAACACGATTCTTTTCCATTTAAACCTTTTTTCTAAGTTACAAGAACTAGTCACCTAACCACTGACTTACAGACCCCCAACAGGATCTATCCCGGCCTAACCAAGGCACTTGAGTCTCCCTAAGACTCTACATCAGCCAATTCAAAGAGTTCAACACCCTAACCATACCACATTTCAATGATTATCAAATTTGCTAAAATGGTTACTTCAACACATTTTCACCGTTTATATAGCCTCCTGAGCACACATTGTAAAAGCACCTAGGTTCATACATATCATAATATCATCAATCTAACCAACATTCATCCTACTCATACATTTCTCAGAGCCAAATTCCAAAGTCCATAAAAATTATATTTCAAGTCTAATCCTTCATCACATTAACCTCCTAAGCATACTTTTCCAAAGGACCTAAGCCTAATTTCAGCTCTAACTCAAAAGGGTTACTATTCACCTCAAGAACAAATTCTTAAATAATTGGTAGAATTTGTGTTTCTTACCTCTAAATCGATGAGGAAGGCTATAGGACAACTTCTCCAAGCTTACACGTCCTTAAAAGGCCTCATTTCCCCTCAGAAATCAAACTTTGGAAAATTTCCTAGAGAACGCGATCTCTCCGTTTGATGGTTTTCAGAGAAAATAAATGTTCTCATTGAGTAGTTCCCTTCAACTTTCATGTTGGAAATGAAGTGTTTTGGTCAATGGTTGAGTGGGTATGGAGCTTCCCAAGCTCAACAATGATGGAAACGTTCAAGGGAAGAAGAAGAACAAGTTTTTGGCCCAAAAATTGTGAAAATGGCCTTTTATAGTAGCCCTGCCTATGTTCTCGCGCTAACGGCGTCGGATTCCATAGAAAATTGGCCTCTGACGCACCTCCCGTGCTACTGGCACCGTTTCTGGCGCTACGGGCCCCAGAAATCAGACAGGCCTAATTTTTTTTTAAGAAACCTAGGTTATTATATTCTCCCCACCTTTTTAAGAATTTTGACAGTAAAATTTAAAGCCATACCTGTCAAGCGACTCGGGATACAATTGCAAAAGCTCTTGCTCCCGCTCCCAAGTCGCCTCCTCAGGTGTCCTCCCTTCCCATTGTACCTTGACTATGGGAATAGTCTTACTCCGAATCTTCTTCTCCATTCTGTCAAGGATCCGTGCTGGCCGTGTAGGACAAGTCAAATTCTCTCTAATCTGAATGGTGTCAGACTCCACCACATGCGAAGGGTCTGGCACATACCTCCTCAGTTGTGACACATGGAAAACATCATGCGGCCCTGACAATTGGGGAGGCAAGGCTAGCCTGTAAGCCACTGGTCCTACTCTCTGGAGAATCTGGTAAGTTCCAATGAACCTAGGACTGAGCTTCCTCACACCCAATGCTCATCCAACACCTATGACAGGAGACAGCCTCAAAAACACATGGTCGCCCTCATCAAACTGCAACGGCCTGTGTTTATGATCATAGTAGCTCTTCTGCCAACTCTGAGCTCTCAATAACTTATCTCTGATCAAACGGATCTGCTCAAAAGTCTCCTGAACCATCTCAGGTCCAAGAAGCTATCTCTCTCCTACCTCGGTCCAACAAACAGGAGTCCTACACCTCCGACCATATAATGCCTCATAGGGTGTCATGCCCAAGCTAGCACGGAAGTTGTTATTATACGAGAACTCCACCAATGATAGGTATCTATCCCACCTAGTTCCCTACTCCAAGGTACAAGCTCTCAACATGTCCTCCATAGTCTAGATAGTCCTCTCTGTCTGACCATCGGTCTGAGGCTTAGTAACCAAAAGCCTCCTAAAGAGCACCCCAAAACCTAGAGGTGAACTTTGGATCTCTATCACTGATAATGCTCTCCGGGACACCATGTAGTCTGAAAATCTCTGATATATAGCTGAGCCAACCTCTCTGCGGTATAGTCAGTTCGAACAGGTAAGAAATAAGCGGACTTGGTCAACCTATCAACAATCACCCAGATGGAGTCACATCCTGACTGAGTCCTCGGTAGTCCAACTACGAAGTCCATGGAAATGCTATCCCATTTCCACTCTGGAATCTGCAAAGGCTGCAGCAGACCTAACGGTCTCTGATGCTCAATCTTCACCTTCTGACATAGCAGATACTTAGCCACATGCTCAGCTATGTCTCTCTTCATCCCTGGCCACTAGAAGTTCCTCTTAAGGTCCTGATACATCTTAGTGGCACCTAGATGAATGCTAAACTGTCCTTTATGAGCCTCAAATAGAACGGCATCCACCAACTCACCCTTAAGCACAACAATTCGATCTTCGTACAACACCAAGTCGTGAGTCTCCCAAGAAACATCTTGCTGACCAATCATGGCCCTCACATCATCATCCTGCTTCTGGGCCTCTTGGATCCACCGTATCAAATCATTATCAACCTTGGTTTATCTTAAATCAAGACCACAAGCACCCTCTGTCACCGTCAGGTGCATATCTCTAAACTGCTCAATCAACTCATAGTCTGAGATCATCAAGCAGGAAGCACTCACATGCTTCCTGTTCAAGGCATCAGCAACAACATTAGCCTTGCCTGGATGATATCTCAACTCAAAGTCATAATCTTTGAGAAAATCCATCAACTGTCTCTGTCTCATATTCAGCTCCTTCTAGTCAAAGAGATACTTGAGACTCTTGTGGTCACTGAACACCACCAACTTGGCACCATACAGGTAGTGCCTCCAAATCTTTAGAGCAAAGACAACAGCTGCAAGCTCTAAATCATGTGTAGGATAAGCCTCCTCGTGAGACTTCAGTTGCTTGGAAGCATAGGCAACAACCTTCTTCTCTTGCATCAGTACACATCCAAGCCCCGGCTTGGAAGCATCACAGTACACGTCAAAACTTCCCTCAGGATCAGGAAGGGTCAACATAAGAGCTGTAGTCAACCTCTCGTTCAACTCCTGGAAACACTGCTTGCACTCATGGGTCCAAACAAACGGAACCCCCTTCCAGGTGAAGCGAGTCAAAGGTAACACCAGCTGTGAGAACCCCAGAATAAACCTCCGGTAGTAGCCTGCCAATCCAAGGAAACTCCAGATCTCAGATATACCTTTACCTTACTGGGATCAACTGATACCCCAGCTGCAAAAATCACATGGCCAAGGAATTTCACCTCTAATAGCCAAAACTCGCACTTTGCCAACTTGGCATACAATTGATCATTCCTCAACGTCTGAAGAAAATCCTGAGATGCTCAGCATGCTCCGTCTTCGTCCTGCAGTAGATCAGTATGTCATCAATAAACACTACCACGAAATGATCTAAGAAAGGTCTGAATACCCTGTTCATATAGTCCATGAACACTGCAGGGGAATTCGTCAGACCAAAGGGAATGACCTGATACTCATAGTGACCATACCGAGACCTGAAGGCTATCTTCGGTATGTCTGCGGGCTTGATCCGAATCTTGTGATACCCGGATCTCAGGTCGGTCTTGGAGAACACACTGGCTCCCCTCAACCGATCTAACAGATCATCAATCTGACGCAAAGGATACTTATTCTTGATTATAACCTTATTCAGCTGCCTGTAATCAACACATAACCTCAGGTTGTCATCCTTCTTCTTCACGAAGATCACTGGTGCTCCCCACGGAGAAACACTCAGTCTGATAAACTGCTTGGACAACAGGTCCTCCAACTGCACCTTTAGCTCTCTCAACTCCAAAGGAGCCATACGGTAAGGTGCTATAGATATTGGTCCTACACCAGGAACTAAATCAATGGAGAGGTCAATCTCTCTTTCAGGTGGTAGCTGCATAATCTCCTCTGGAAATACATCCACAAACTCACTCACCACCGGGATCTGTGACAGATCAACACTCGACTTATCTTCTATCACACATGTGAAGATATAGCCCTAAGCTCCTTCCCTGATCGCCTTGCGAGTTTAAAAAACTGATAGAAAAGAGGTGGAACTCGAACCAGCTCCATTAGAAGGCACAACAACCTTTTTGTTGCAACAATCCAACATCACGCCATACTTGGCCAACCAATCCATACCCAGAATGATCTCAAGGTTAGGCATAGCCAGGCAGTATAAATCAATCATGTACTCTCTGCCATCAAACTGAAACTGCACACCCTTGTAGTACATGCTCACCTGACACCTCTCACTAGATAGTGGTAACCTCCATAGGAGGAGAAAATCTAGACATGGGCAAATTTAACCCAAATGCAGTCATGTCCTAAATGAATGAATGCATAGCTCCGGAGTCAAACAAGACTCTCACATCATAAACATCGATCATAATAGTACCTCTGATCAAGTCAGGAGCTCTGGCTGCCTCTCTGGCATCAACTGTATACACCCAACCTACTGTGGGTGTTGCCGTCATAATTGGAGCAGCCAGTGCCCGACCCCCTGCCTGCGGGCACTCACGAGAAATGTGGCCTGGTTTGCCACACCTGAAACACACCAACTGGCCTGTGGGGCACACTCCCCAGTGCTCTTTCCCGCAAGCTAGACATCTGGGAGGAGGTCGCCTTCGTGCTAAGCTACTCTGGCTAGAGCCTCTCTTGAATCTGTCTGATGGTGTAAAGACTATCAGATCTTTGCCCTTACCCTTACCGAGTGGGCCTGAACTGCTGTGCCTCATCACCTTCTTTCTGACTGAGGGAGTAGGCTGATTGCCTCGGTGTCTACAAAGCATATCCTCCACCTGGCGGCATTGCCTCACCAGGCTTTCCATGTCACGGTATCAACTAGCCGCAACTCGCCCTTCGATGTTTTCCCTAATCCCCCTCTAGAACTTAGCAGCAATAACATCAGCATCAGGTAAAGACCTCCTGAAATGTGAATATTTGGCCAGTTCATTGAACCTGACAAGTCCTCGTCCACTGTCTAGCTCCCCTGAACGAGACTGTCAAACTCCGCTTGTTTCTGCTCTCTAGCATCCCTGGAAAAGTATCTGTCTAGGAAACAGGCCTCAAACATCTGCCAGGTGATCTCCCCAACCTGGCCTCTAAGCAACTGAGCAATGGTGGCCCACCACTCATGGGCATCTCCCTGTAGCAGATAGGCTGCATACAACAACCTCTGGTCATCAGGACACTCCATCACCATAAAAATCTTCTCCAGTGCCTGGAGCCATCTAGCTGCAGTAACTGGATCGTATCCTCTAAGGAAAGTTGGAGGGTCATGCTTACGAAAAGTGATAAGCATCTTCCCTCAGGATGCAACATCATCATCAACGTCAATATGGGATGTCTGGTCCCCTCTCAGGTGGCTACCTGATGTGGATGTCCTCATCACTACCTCCATCCTGATGGCGACTACCCTCACCCTCGTGCGTCGGAGGTGGAGAGGATGCTCTATCATCTCTCCTCAAGGTCCGCACCTCCTCAAGCATCTCTTGATTGGCCTTCATCAAGGCCTCATTCATCTCACAATTTGTAGCCATCTCACGCTGCATATTCTTGAAAATAATAGGAATACTTCACAACAACCAAGAGGGGGGGTGAATTGGTTGAACCTTGGTATTTGAAAATCAAATTCAAATCAGAGTTTCATGATCTTTATCACTTTCAAAACCAAGAAACCTTTTACTCAATCAAATAGCTCAGTCCAAGAATTCAATAGATCAAAATAAAATTTGTTGAATAATAATTATGATTCAAAGAATTAAAGATCAATGAATAAGATGAGAATAGAGATATAGAAATAAGAACACAAGCAATTTATACTGGTTCACTTCAAAACCTGAAGCTACATCCAGTTTCTTCTAATTCACACTGAATTAGAGTTCCACTATTATAAAATATTCTTACAAGCTTTTACAAGAACCTCCCCTTTATCAACCCTAGATAAATAACAGAAATCTAAAACCCTATTAGACTTCTAAGGAGAAAGATTCAGAGAACACTACTCTAATCTTTATGCTGGAGAACTCTTATCTAGTCCCATGCTATAAGAATCCTATTACAATAGTCAAATTCAACAAACTATGTAAACAAAATTATAATCAATGAGTTAAGGAAAGAAACAACCTGATGATCCAGTGAATGACATGCATATGAATGAACAAGTCAGGTTGAAATACAAAAACAAACTCAGAACATTCTTCTTCCTTAACCTTTGAAAGAAACTTCTTGCTTTAAGAATCACTCAAAAACCCGTGAGTGTTTTAGTTGATGTAAGAACTCATAGAACTCAGAAAATCACTTTGAATGTGTTTAGAAAGCTTGTGTATGCTCAGAATACGAATTGATCAAGTTACAAAACAAGCTGAGCCTTGGTTCTATTTATAACAAACTTCTGTAACTGTCAGTAATCGATTAAAATGCTCATGCAATCGATTAAAACAACCTTGTAATCGATTAATGTGTTCTAAAAGTTTCTGGACATGATCAATGAGCAAAATAATCGATTATTCCGTCTTGTAATCGATTAAAACAGCAAGCTTCAAAATATCAAAATACACTATGTAATCAATTACGGTCTTTGGTAATTGATCAAATCAGGAAGCTTTATATAACATAATAAGCTATGTAATCGATTACATCATTTGGTAATCGATTAAAACAGGAAGACAACTTTTTTTTTATTGAAGCCTGTGTAATCGATTACTATCTATTGGTAATCGATTCTTCTAGAGAGTCTTAAAACCATGTATAGCAATATAAAGCTTTATAATCGATTACTATCTATTAGTAATCGATTAAAGTGTTTCAACAAAGCAGTATATATGAAAACAAAGGTTAAATAATCGATTATTCCGATAGGTAATCGATTACTTTGTTCTTGAAAGCTTTTCCAGAATGAACTAAGAACAAATTAATCGATTATATCTTTAATGTAATCGATTACAACAGTATAAAAATAATTTTTCCAAAAACCTTTGAATCAAATAAAAACCTTAGTTAAATGATAAAAACTTTGTTTGATTTTCATGAAAAACACTTGGTTAAATCAATGAATGAATAAGAGAATGCATGAATGCATGGATCAATCATATAGCTTTTACATAAAATTCCAAGTCTTCAAGTCTTCAAGCGTGTTGAAAGCAAAAAACTCTTCTTGTATCAAAGACTTCCAAACTTCATGAAGCTCCCCCTGTATCCGACAATTCTCTTGCATCTGCATACTTGCAGCCAACTTATGCTGCATGGCTGCCAACACAGCTGCCACTAGATCGGGCTGGACATTTGTCGCCCCACTGTTGTTCCATGATCTCGTCATGACACTGCACATGTACACCAAAACAGTGAGTTGTTCAGGCCCACAATTAGTGTCCACACATGCAATAGCCATGGCAAACTCAGACAACAGTCAAGAGCAACACACAATTACCATACATAATGCTTCCATCAAGAAACTGCTTTGATACCATAAATGTAACACCCCTGTATGCATTCGATGTATTAACAATTACATAATCAGATTAACGCAGTAATTAATATAAAATCAATCATTAAAAACCAACGGAAGCGTTTTAATAAAAAAAACATGACTTCATCATCATTTCCTTTCAAAACCATATTCCTGATTCATTATGCATAGTAAGTATCCAACTACCTATTACGATTGCCAAGGCACCACAACAAGCCTTTAAGATCCAGATAACATAAAGAACGACAGATAAAGACACTAAAGTCCATACAGTTATAACCGGAGAATCAGAAACCACATGTATCTATATATACATCATCAACACAATCACCATGGCTATACAAAAGAATAGGCACCCTGTGCCACGATTTCACAGATCACATCCTCACAAGAGGTACAAAATATAAAGCGTCAGCACATCACAATCCATATAGGATCCAAACATATGTGTACATGCACATCTTCCCTCGCAGGGGTACAAAATACATCATATATATATATATATATATAAACAGTGAGCCACAATGCTCTCAAAATACTGCCAAGCAGCTACATAGAGTTTGTCCCTACTGGGGCCTCCCGCCCTGGGACCCATCATCTCTGCCAGATGTATCACCTGCAAAATATAATCCCCACACACGGGGTGAGATACAATCTCGGTAAGCTCAGGGTTCTTGGAGGCTTCTCCTCCCCCTGGCTCACTTCCATGATACATAACATCAAAGGCATCACAACACCAGGCCTCCTGGCCCTCACAAAACACATAGACATTCTCTAGCTCTAATGTGTATCTGTGGTACTACGCCCGCCAAAGATGCATCATCATCAGCATCGGGACTCTCAGTCCCAGTGTGAGACCGGAACTCACACCCTTGTCATCCCATCGGGAACTATCCCTTTACACATGGATGCACGTATATGGCACCTCCGAGAATAGGCTTCAACCACGATGGGACCACCTATCTCTGGTCTTAAGGGATCATACACCCTTTACGTGAGCAAACTGACTAGGAGTTGCGCTCTACTCCTGGGGAGGTCCATATTGATCTAACTAGCCAGAAGATCTATCTGAAAGGCAACCATACACAAGCATACATATTATCATAAGGAAAGTTATAACATCTAATTCAATGCATATGAATCGTGTATGCAACCATCACTCCCTCGGAGTATGGTGGAACTCAGGCAATGGGAAACACTCCCAAGAACAAAGAACTTACCTGTCAAAACAGTGCTCTATTATCCAATCCCTGAACTGTGGTCTCCGCCACTGACACCCTCGGTGTCACGCCCTATACAAAGGCACACAGGTATGCAACAACGGTTCTTAACCGTTAGAAATAAAAGGAACGCGATTCTTTTCCATTTAAACCTTTTTTTTTCTAAGTTACAAGAACTAATCACCTAACTAGTGACTTACAGACCCCCAACAGGATCTATCCCGGCCTAACCAAGGCACTAGAGTCTCCCTAAGACTTTATATCAACCAATTCAAAGAGTTCAATACCTTAACCATACCACATTTCAATGATTATCAAATTGGCTAAAACGGTTACTTCAACACATTTTCACCGTTTATATAGCCTCCTGAGGACATATTGTAAAAGCACCTAGGCTCATACATATCATAATATCATCAATCTAACCAACATTCATCCTACTCATACATTTCTCAGAGCCAAATTCCAAAGTCCATAAAAATTATATTTCAAGGATAATCCTTCATCACAACAACCTCCTAAGCATACTTTTACAAAGGACCCAAGCCTAATTTCAACTCTAACTCAAAAGGGTCACTATTTACCTCAAGAACAAATTCTTAAATAATCGGTAGGATTTGTATTTCTTACCTCTAAATCGACGAGGAAGGCTATAGGACAACTTCTCCAAGCTTGCATGTCCTTAGAAGGCCTCCTTTCCCCTCAGAAATCAAACTTTGGGAAATTTCCTAGAGAACACGATCTCTCCGTTTGATGGTTTTCAGAGAAAATAGATGTTGGAATCTAGCTCATTGAGTAGTTCCCTTCAACTTTCATGTTGGAAATGAAGTATTTTGGTCAATGGTTGAGTGGGTATGGATCTTCCCAAGCTCAACAATGGTGGAAACGTTCAAGGGAAGAAGAAGAATAAGTTTTTGGCCCAAAAATCGCGAAAATGGCCTTTTATAGTAGCTTGGCCACGTTCCCACGCTAACGGTGCCGCTCCTGGCGCTATCAGCGTCAGATTCCAGAGAAAATTGGCTTCTGACGAACCTCCCACGCTACTAGCGCCGTTTTTGGTGCTACCGGCGCCAAAAATCAAACAGGCCTAATTTTTTTTTTAGAAACCTAGGTTATTATAATTTAATTTTGTGTAAGTTAATTTTTTATAAGTTGTACTTTATTATGTTGTGTGAGGATGAAAGAAAAAATGACAACAACTGTCGAAATGGCTTTTAAATAGAAAACGCATTTTGACAATACCTTTTATTTATGAACATTTTATTATACGTACATGCTTTAATCAAGAGTTATATATATATATATATATGTATGTATGTATGAATGTATGTATGTATACGTGTTCCTTCTTTTCCCAAAAAAAAATTGAGATTTTTTATCAACTTAGAAATAGAAAGTAAATTTAATGATGTGTATTCCATAAAATATATTATTTAAATGAATTTTAAAGCTATATTTCAGAAAAGGAATTTGAGTTATTACAAAAGTGACTAAAATAACACAAGATCCCGGGGTGAATTGTGTTTTCCCAAACTTAAGTTCCTTTATTTTTAAACTGAATGTTTTAAAGTTAGCAAATAGGCCTAAAAGAAATGTTAGAACTTGACAAGGATGTGATATCAACAAGTATTCATTCTACACCGTATCGAAAGACGATGAGAGTACAATGCAAAACAGTGGGGTTAGTCTTAAAGCCGAATCCTAACACTTTGATACGGTAAATGATGATAATCCCCGTCTAGTGTCCATTCCTTACTTTGGAGTCATTGAAGAAATCTGGGAGCTTAATTTTGTTAAATTCATTGTGTGTATTTGTAAGTGTAAGTGTGTTGATAGCAATATCAATGTTCAAACCAATGATTTCG
This sequence comes from Glycine tomentella, assembly GCA_007407185.1. Taxonomy (NCBI): domain Eukaryota; kingdom Viridiplantae; phylum Streptophyta; class Magnoliopsida; order Fabales; family Fabaceae; genus Glycine; species Glycine tomentella. The sequence continues at coordinate 72,628 of PYAF01002329.1, read as the reverse complement.
TATTTAATTTGGTAGATCTGAAGAAGCTAGCCTATCAAAATGAGCCTTTCATCAAGGAAGAACAAGCTAAATAGGTAAGATACTTTTGATGAAAGATGGCTAATGGTTCTACACGAAAAAATCGTTGGTGTTAATCTTGAAGACGATGATTCAACCCTTGGTACTTGTCACACTCTTTTCTCCATCCACATGCCTAACATCAACAAAGAAGAAGAAGTTAACGATGTCCATGCAAATCGTAATGATCATGATGAAGAAGAATTAATTAACATCGTATGATGTAATCAGTTTTTATATATACTTGTTTCTATATTTACAATTACATAACTTACTATATTTTTTAGTTGACTTTAATTAATGTTGTTTTTTAACAGGCACATGGCTACACCACCAAGCTCTTCTCCTCTTGAGTCAACATCTTCATCGTCTACGTCAAAAAGGACTAGAAAAGTCACACGACTCATATCATTATCTACCAGACCCTTGGGGGTGGATAGACCACTGGTTCATGTGAATCCTACCACTAGGAAAACTGATGGTCCCCACAAAAATAAATTAAGGACCTATTTAGGGATCATCGCTCAAGACAAGGAGGATGTTACATATGTTAACTGGAAACAGGTTCCTGCAGCTTAGAACAATTTGATTTGGGAGGACATTTAGGTATTTCAATTAAACCTTGTATGTTATTGTAATTGGTTGTATTAAATTGCAGACATTGTTGTTATTAAAAAACTATTACATGTATTTTTGTACCTAAGGCTAAATTTGATATTCCGGAAGCATCCGATAAAAGGACGAAGAAGAAAATCCTCAAGACAATAGAAGAGTGATGGAGGCAATTTTAAGTCAGATTTGACCTCTAAATGGGCTCTAGCATAAGGCAATGAGGATGACGATGACAAAGTCTATGAGAAGTACGGTATGAGCAAAGACAAGTGGAACCAATTCTTGGAAAGCCGTAAAGACCCTTAATGAGAGGTTAGTTGTGGTCCTTCACCTTTTTCAAATTGACATTTACAATTGATTTAAATTTTTTTGATATACCGTCTATCTGTCACAGGATGTTAGAAATAAGGCACAATCCATCCAGAAACAAAACGTTGTCCTTCATGTGTTGTCTCGTGGTGGTTATGATTATCTTGAACAAAAGTTAACGGAGGAAAAATAAAAGAAACAATTAGAGCAAGCAACCCAATCCGGGAGCATTGAAACAATTGTTGATCCTCCATCTCCTATTTGACGACACGTGAAGTGAAAGATGGCTGGCACAAAAAAATTGGGTCATATGACATCTAAGGCGACATGCCAAATTACTGATAGGATTGTAAGTTAATTTTTAGTTTCAATGGTCATTATATATAATAACAACAATACTCCATAAACAGTTTCATATTATTTTGATTGTAGGATTCCTTGGAAAAGTTATCCCTATAGGATAGATTTGTAGCCCATGGACGTCAGGAAGTACTGACTACTACCATTGAGCAACAAGAGCACACTGGTTGTGTCCGTGTTGTTGGAGCCTGTATGACGATCAGGAAATACTTTGTACCAACTTCAATAGGCTCTCACACATCTACGTTGATTAGCCCAAAAAAGTTGGATCGATTCAAACAAAATATTAAGGAGGAGCTGACACAGGATATCAGGGACGAGCTGGAGCAGTTGATCACTGAAAAGTGATGAGAAAACTAATGTTGTCCTTTAGCCAAAGGAAGTCCCAGGGAATTGTACCTCTAGTTGAGCCTAAGGTATCTCCTTCTGGTGCCTATGTTAGCACAAAGGGAAGATGTGTTGTTCCTTTAGGGCAGGACCCAGACACGACTGCATTAGATAGGTATGAGTTGTATGTTGATGACAATCCTCCCTACTTGGTTGCCCTTAGAAGAATTTATGAGGGGTCAAAAATCGTGAACCACGTCCCTTTGGAAAATGATCTGGTGAAGGTGGATGTTGAGGAAGTTTAAGATGTTGATGCTCGCGTCCATGTGCCCACTTAAGAGGTTTAGTTAGTGGGGTAGACCCTTAACACCTTCCTTGCTTGGACGACAAATGTCGTATAACCTTTTTCGAAAAAGGTATTTCCTTTTTGTTGTGTTTATTATTATTAAAAAATTATTAAAGTGTTGATTGTCATTGACTTATGTTTATTAAATGTATACGATATACAAGTACCAAAGGGACCGACGAAGCCTATTGATAAGCCATACCAGATGACATTGATTATCCTGCAACTTTTCCTCAAATCTATGCAGATGTCGTGGGATGCAACTGTGTTTGAGGTGTACAATGATAATGTCCCCTTGTACATAAAACATGAATATCTTGAGCAAATAGCACACGGTGTTCAATGTCTAAACATCGTTGCTATACAATCATGGATTATGTAAGTAAATTTAAATTACAGTTCATTACTTAATTGATTATTTGAAATTGATGCATAATTTAGTTTATTTTAACAACAATAATCATATGAATGCATTATAATAAGTTAATGTTCTCCAATGAAATGGACATTGACAACTTGTGGTTATATGTCTTAAGGACAATGTTGTCGCCTGGTTTTTTCCCTTACACAATAAGTCAAACAATTACTTGAAAGGAATGGTTAACAAGTTAGTTCTAATTTGTAACACATTTACTTTATCATTAGTATTTGGCATCAATATTTTAATTGTACAATATGCAATCATGTTTCTCTTAACTAGTGCTTTGAAGCGATTGAACGATAATCAGGGAAGTAAATTCAAGGCAACTGCTAAATGGATTCCAGTTAAAGTAAGTCATTTAAATAATGTTTGGTCTCTTCAAAATGACATTTTATTAGTGTGTAAACTAATTTTGGGATAAATTTGAATATCTCATTGAATTTAGTGTAATAAGCAAAGAGAAAGCACTGAGTGCGATTATTACGTCATGTATTGGATGTCAACCATAGTCCTAGGAGGTTTCAAGGATAATCGGGAAATGATAAATTCATACTTCAAAACTAATTTCATTTGTTAAAGTTTTTATTATTTTCACTGATTAAGTTATGTTTTATTATATCATTTAATATTTTATTGATGTAAGACAATTGGAACCAAAGAGAATAAAGACAATTAACATTCGATGGGCAAGATGTTTTCTAAGAGTTAAAAATGAAGCACTAGGTGTTTAAGGAATTTTACAATTATAGAGTCATGTTTAACTTAGGTTATAAATGATTTTATGCATTTGAGATTGTTGTTTCATTACTTTCAGTATTTCTTTATTTGATAGTATTTATTCAATTATAATATTAACAAAATAGACAAAATATTAAAAAATGCAAAAATAACATATGTTTTAGCATAATCGATGTTGTAATGCACCATACACCATTGATTTTTTCAAAAATGATACTTTCTTTGCCATTTTTTTTTGTATATTTCTTACTATACCACATTGTTTTTGGGAAGAATTGATGTTGTATAGTGGATTTCAAAATGAGTATTCATAACCAGTGTTAAAAATGATATTTTTAACAACGGTAATTTCAACATCGGTTTATAAATACATTCATCAGCACCGAAAAACACATTTTTCACCTTTCTTCTTCCCCAAAACCTCATCCAAACCTTAACCCTCCTCCTCCACCACCCACGACCACCAGTGACCTCCACAAGCCACCGTTGCTTGCCGCCGGACCACCGCACAGAGAGAAAATTTTTAATCGGAGCGGAATCTTCAAAACTCAACTCAAAGATTCAATAAAGAATAGAGCCTCTAATCCTCCTTTCGTGGTTTCTTCTAGGTAACCATGATTTTCTTGTCTTCTTCTAGTTAGTTTAAGTCTCTCTTAGCATCTCTTGTGATTTGAGTACCGTAATTGGATATTTTTACACTTTTGTTTTGAAAAACCTTGAAAATGAGACGTTGTAAAGTTGTATTTTATAAAATTGATGTTGTTTTCGTGACCTTCGTTGAACCCCAATCACATTGGTATGATATAAATTTAAAAATGACGTCTCCTTGATGTATACTCCTTGGTCTTTTTATATTTTGTCTTAGTGGGACTAGCTCAGGGTTTAATATGTTCATGTACCTATGTTGTATTTATTCCTTTAGTGGGACCCTTTGTGTTGTGTGTGGAGATTTGTTTGTGATGTTTTTGATGATGCAATGGCTTAGGGCACAAGCACTTTATGTGTTATGATTCAAGGACATTTTGTGTGTGATGTTTATAACATGCTTACATTTAGGAAAAATTATATGTATTTTTATTAATTAAACTAATTCAAGAGTTTTAAAAGGACTAAAAGTGAATCTTTTTCGTGTTAATACCTTAGTGTTTCATGTAATGGCATCCGAGATCGTTGCAAATTGTATCAAGTAATATATGATTATGACTTTTGATGGTTATTGGGTCTTTGTATCACGACATTACACTCCATTTATATTTGTTTTAGTTTTCCAATAATATTTTTCCCTTTTTCCTTTACAGAATCTTAGCTAGTGTAGTTCAATAGTGATTATGAAGTAAAAAAAGTTCAATAGTGTTTATTGAATTTTATTTTCTTTTAATGTTCTTACCTTTCTCTTATGTTGTTGCCATTGCTTTCTGATGTACTCTGGTTTTTTTCTTATCACATTATTAAAGGAAGACTTGGATTTCCAATTGTTTAAGTCGAATGACTGACTAGCTAATCCAACTTTTCCTAGTTTACCTTAATCATCCAATATCCATGATCCACCACTTTGTTGGCTAGACTTCGGTTTATTAGGACTAGCCATTTAAATTCTTTCTATGCAGCATATCAACTTCATGAACTGATCAAACAAAAACACCATAATAGTTTTATTTAATTTTTGTAATGACCTTCGACATTGACAACTTTTATTTGCTATCTGTTTCAAAGAGTTGTTTTCACAAAATATAAATGAAGTCATAAATTCTTAATCCAAGATTAAAATCCAACACTCGGTGATACAAATGGTAGACTTAAGCAATAAACTCTATCCACTTGCAATATTCTTCATAGAAAAAAATCCAAAAGACTTGCATTTAGTCCAAACCAACCTTATAAATTTGATTTGATCAAGTAAGACTCATACACTTTCCCATGCTACTTTTCTTCCTAAGCGAATGCTTGAATTTGCTTGATGCATTGATGTAGCTACAACCAAAGAAAGAAAAGTTACAATTGAAAACTTGATGAAAGTTTCTATATATCGAGGGAAGTCCTAAAAGTATCTAGAGAGGAATCACAAAATAGTTCAAAATAAATTAGTGTCAGATCTCTAAATAGTATTAAAGAGGGGAAAAATGCAACATAAGACCACTTTCTTTGATGAATACTAGCTCCTCGACTTCAAAGTCGTAAGATAAAAAGACAACTCTTTGAAAAAAAATCTCATCTACGACTTTAAAGTCGTAAAATAAAAAAAAATGAATTAAGATTTCAAAGCCGTTAGACTTTATTATGACTTCAATTTATGACTTTAAAATCATATGTAAAAAAATTTATACTGAAGTCGTAAAAAAGTTTACGATTTTATTTAAAAAAAATTAAAATTTTTAAGTGATAAATAGTGTTATGACTTCAATCTCAGAAGTCGTAACAACTATTGCAATTTATTTTCTTTTTAGTAAAAATTTTAAGAAATATCCCTTAACAATAATAAAACCGAGATGTGAACATATGAACAAATTAGAAAAGGGGAAAAAAGTAAATAGGAAAATAAATCTAAGTCTTTAATTAATAAAGAACAGTTCTACTAGCACGAAGGAAACAGTGCACGAAACACACGAACACTTACGTGGATGTATATTGTTTTTTAAAAATAAGTTTGAACTAAAAAATTTAAAATGTTAAATATAAATATGTTTTTGTGGAAACTTTTTCGTACAAAAAGCAATTTTCATTAATAAAATAGTAAATCTAACGGATATAAATCCACTTCTCCCCGTGAGAGAACTAGTGGACTTGGGAACATAGCTTCCATCAAGAAAACGTCCATATGATATTATTATTATTATTTGAGGAGAATATTATATTGTTATACCGTACAAAGTAGAGAATCATTATTGTTTATAAGCCACATGTTAAAATCTGATAAGATTGAATTAATCGAACGGTATATATGCTAATAAGTAATAACTGTACATTGACGTTGTTGCTACAAAGTCAGGAATCCGTTCCAATTCCGTTCAAAATCTTGTAGTCCGTCGCCCGAGGTGACAAAACAATCAATGAGATATATTTTTTAGTTAATTACTATTTAGAGCTTCATTTGGAATTAATATAGATGGAAAAAGTGTTAAGTCATAATATTTTTTACAATTTTTGAATTGAAAGTCATAATCTAAATTATATTTTTTATTTTTTTATTTAGAATCATAAAATATATAATTTCAATTAATTTTTTCTAAAAGATTACTACTTTAAAATCACAATTTTTTTATTTTATTTAATTAAAGTCATAAAATATTTTATTATTCTAATTAAAGTTTTTTTTGTTTGCTTTACTTCTTCAAAGTAGTAAAGTGTCTTTTCAAGCGGTACAATTTTTTCTTTCAATTTCTTAAAAACTGTAAATGATTTTTTAATTTTATTATTTAATAAATAAATGTATTTTTACTTTATTAGTTTATTTAATATTATATTTTCTATACGGTTATATTTAATTTT
>PYAF01002329.1:49869-65872 GCA_007407185.1 Glycine tomentella | reverse complement strand
ATATTAAATAAAATTGTATAGAAAATATATTAAATAAAATAAAATTTAAAAAATATAAAATAAAACTAAAAAAATAAAAATATTTTTATTTATTAAATGATTAAATTAAAAAGTTATTTACAATTTTTAAAAATTTGAAATAAAACAATTTTTTCACTTTTAAACTAAAATAACACTTTACACTTTACAGTCGTCAAGTAAAAAAAAATTATGACTTTAGTTAAGATTTTTTTTTTCTAAAACTTTAAAGTCATATAGTCAATTAAAGTCATAAAATATTCTATAACTTCAATTAAAAAAGTAAAAGATAGAAATTGTAACATGAATTATAACTTTCAATTTCAAAAGTTGTAATAGGTAATAATTTTTTGATGTTAATTCAAAATCAATTCCACCAAATGTTTATTAATGAAAGAAATATTTCTCAATTGATGGTTTTGCTTTGCCCATCCGAGGTATACGCTAATTCGAAAAATCATTACAATTATCAATGACTTGTGACAGTCACAAAGAACTATGGTTTGTTTTTTAAATGATAAGGACACTATAATAACAAGACAAATGTTCTGTCAAAAATTAGAAAAGACAAATGCTAATTAATACTTTTACTGTATTAATAAGAAAGTTTAATTGTATTTTAATCCCAATTTTTTTAGTTTTTGGTGAACTTATTCTTAATTTTTAATTTGGTGTATTTTATTTTCAATCTTAAAAAAAATCCCTTCGTCATTTATCCATTACCAAGTCTATATTGGGATATAATTTGTCAAAAAATAAAAACTAAAGGTAAAATTCATCAAAAAATAAAAATATTAGGGTAAAATTTGTCAAAAAATAACAAGTTAGAAATAAAAGATGCAACTATGTTAATAATAAAATAAAGGAAGATAAAATTCATATAATTTTTAAAATTGGAGATAAAATACACCAAATTATAAAGGCTAAGAATAAAACTCATCAAAAATTAAAAAAAATAATCAAGCCTAATAAAAAATAAAAAATACTTTAATTTAAAAAAAATAAAAAATAAAATTATATTATTCATAACTTTTTAAATATAATTTATTATATTATAAAATAAATAAATATTTTTATTTTTTTACTAATATCTAAGGGCACACCCGATAGGAAGCTTCTTATTATAAATAACAAAATAGTGTAACGTTAACTAACGGTACTGTGACTGGTTTCACATCTTTCTTTTATCCCCCTTCTTATCTCTTTACCTTTCATTTATAAAAGTAAAGTTTCCTCAGATTTCACTTTACGCGTCGGAGAAAAACCCTGGAAGAGAGCGGGCAGTGGAAAGGAATCTTCTTCATGTCGATGCTATAAAAACGTCCGTTGTTTGAGATTCCATATTTCGAATCTTCCAACTTGAGATCCTCACAAAAACTTGAATCAACTCTTCTCCGAACAAAAAAGAGCTTTATATCAACTTCAAAGGTACACAAACTGTCTCTTTTCATGTTATATAAACTTGTATTTGGGATAATCATAAGCTGCAACATTTACTTTATTTTCCTTTCATAAGTCATAACTTATTCCTTGTTTGGTTGTAAAATAGGAACGAGAGAGAGAGAAAAAAAAAAAACACTTAAATTGGTTATTCATGGAAGAGACTACACAGCGTGTTGCTCTTCAAGAGAGATTGAGGATGATGTCTTCTGAAATTGTTGAAAAAGGTCAAAGCAGTGAAAGCAACAAGCAAATTCTGAAGTCAACCCTTAAGGATAACGCTCCCGTGGTGCAAGAGATCAAGCAATACAACGAGCACTTGAATCCACCCAGACAAGAAATCAACACCCTTTTTGGAGAAAAAGATAATGCAGATGAAGAATTTGTTTGTAAATGGTTCTCCAAGTGGTTTCTATCTTTGTTTCTCTGCAGATTTGGGCAGAAGAGGGATGATTCATTTGCTGGTGGTGCTGAGAAGCAAGGTCTTGTGGCAAAAGATATTGAAGAGAAACTTTACAAAATGAGAGAAATTCTTGAGCTTCTTAGCAAAGGGAGTTTTGAGAAGAATCTTGGTGGTTTTGGAACACCTTTGAAGTTTCCTTTTGGTGTTCCTGAAAACCCAAAATTCACTGTTGGATTGGATGAACCGTTGAGTAAGTTGAAGATTGAGGTTCTTAGAGATGGTGTGTCAGTTGTTCTGCTCACTGGTTTGGGTGGAATGGGGAAAACCACTTTGGCTACTAAGCTATGCTGGGATGAACAAGTCAAGGGTAAGTTTTAACTTCTTTTTGTTTCTTTGGTGTATGATGAATGGTTTGACTTGTTCTTCTTTTAGATGATGTCGTCATGGCTCATCAATCTTTTATAACTTCTTCACATGTTGTCTCTTTCCTGTGCAATATTTTGTCATCAACTACTAGTTAATGTCAACCATGTGTTAATGTTGAAAGAAAAGTAGTAACAGAAACAGATGCCAAAAAAATTATTCAAAGTTGAAAACATGGCATGCATGTCTTGAAATTTATTGGTAATAAGATATAATAAGTAATGACTTGGGAAATATTTTAGATCCACATTTCTGTAGAGAGAGCAGCTTAAAAGTTCAAGCTTTAAGGCTTTGTGCATGTTTAGTATGGCTCATTTTTTAGAATTTATCACTTCTTGTCTTCTGTCAACTTTATGATGCAATTTTTGAAAAAGGATAAGAGCTAGTATTCCCCCTATATTGTTCCAAACATTGGCTAGTTATCCTTTAAGAAGTTAATATGTTAACAAAAGGGTTCATTTTAGTTCAAATTTCATCATGAGAGCATAGCCTAGGCATCTATTCTCTGTAAATGTTGCTTTAACAAATTAAAGAAGCATTTTCTCATTTGCCGATAAAAAAACGAAGCATTTTCTTTTTATCTGTATTGTTTTTACATACAGTGTTATTTACCAGAATGTTATCTGTAATAATAAATTATTCAACATCAACATCAACAGTTCCTTTAACCCAAGTTAATTGGGGTCGGTGGTAGATGAACCCAATGATAAATCGGAAAAAAGACGGTAATAATAAATTATTCTGTTGCAATATATGCTCACAATCAAATGAAAATCATATACATAATGCATTCTAAATAGTCCAAGACATCGAATACTCTGTGCTTACAGATCTCTATGGTTTCACACCTAGGTAAATTTGGGGAAAATATTTTATTTGTTACTTTCTCAAAAACGCCCCAGTTGAAGATTATTGTGGAGAGATTATTTGAACACTGTGGATGTCAAGTACCTGATTTTCAAAGTGATGAAGATGCAGTTAATCAATTGGGACTTTTGCTGAGGCAAATTGGTAGAAGTTCAATCTTGTTGGTTCTGGATGATGTTTGGCCTGGCTCAGAACCCCTTGTCGAGAAATTTAAAGTCCAGATACCAGATTATAAAATATTGGTGACTTCTAGGGTTGCATTTCCTAGTTTTGGCACCCAGTGTATATTAAAACCCCTTGTTCATGAAGATGCAGTAACCCTTTTCCGTCATTATGCCCTCTTAGAAGAAAGCAATTCAAGCATTCCTGACGAAGAACTTGTACAAAAGGTGTGAATCATATGCGAGTTATCTGTATTTGTTCTTTTTTTTCTTAAGTCATTCAATTGAAGTGTAGACATCACAAGATTGGATATTAGCACTTGGAATCTTTTTGTTTCATTTTGACAACGTATCATTGAACTCACTTCACAGAAAAATAAAATAGAAAATCATGTTTTGACCTCTCAAAATAACATGATACATTATATGCAGGTTGCATCTTGGGTGCCTAAGTCCGTAGCAATTTGGTTACTGACTATTTTTGGTTACAAGTACAGGTTGTTAGAATCTGCAAGGGTTTACCACTTGCCATCAAAGTAATTGGGAGATCACTCAGTCAACAGCCTTCTGAGTTGTGGCTAAAGATGGTGGAGGAATTGTCACAGCATTCTATACTTGATTCTAATACTGAACTGCTTACATGCCTCCAAAAGATCTTGGATGTTTTGAAAGATGATCCTGCCATCAAGGAGTGTTTCATGGACCTAGGGTTATTTCCTGAAGACCAAAGAATTTCTGTTACTGCTCTCATTGATATGTGGGCAGAGTCACGTAGTCTAGATGACGATGGCATAGAGGCAATGGCCATCATCAACAAATTAGACTCCATGAATCTGGCTAATGTCTTAGTAGCAAGGTACACTTACTGCTTGTTTTTTCCTCTAGATTATATAGTTATATACAATAAATAACATGAATTTGTGCTCTATAGAACAAATAATTATATGGCTTGTATAGCTTATGTGAGAAGCATATGTTTCATGATATAGTATTCCAAAATGACTGTTTATCTTGGATTTAAATTAAGCACCTCACATTTTTTGAACTGATTTAATTTAGAGGGCGGAAGTTGAAATTCATAATTATTGTTCTTAATAGAGAGCATTTTTATAATCTTGTGAGGGTTTCTGTCTTAAGGAATTAAATTCTGCTTCTTTACCAGGAAAAATGCTAGTGACACAGACAATTACTACTACAGTAACCACTTCATCGTCCTTCATGACCTTCTGAGAGAGCTTGCAATTTATCAAAGCACTCAGGAACCAACAGAAGAGAGAAAAAGATTGATTATTGAGATAAATCAAAATAAACCTCATTGGTGGCTTGGGGAGAAGTCAAAATTGCTTAAGCCCCAACAGGCCACTGCCCAAACATTGTCTATATCAACTGGTGAGTTATATTTTTTCAAAAAATGGTAATATGAATGTTGTGATCTGCCATTCATTACTCTTCCACAACTAATGCCATATGGGGTGCATTTGCAGATGAAAATTGCAGTTCAGATTGGCCCCAAATGCAACTTGCTCAAGTTGAGGTTCTGATTTTTAATCTTCGAACTAAACAGTATTCCTTTCCAGATTTCATGGAACAAATGAACAAACTTAAAGTTCTGATTGTCACAAATTACAATTTCTATCCTTCTGAAATGAACAACTTTGAGCTACTTGGTTCTTTATCCAACCTGAAAAGAATCAGACTAGAGCGGATTTCTGTTCCTTCCTTTGTCGCAATGAAGAATCTTAAAAAGTTATCCCTTTACCTGTGTAATATAAGACAGGCATTTGAAAACAATGACATGCTAATTTCATACATTTTTCCAAATCTTGAAGAGTTGAATATTGACTATAGCAAAGATATGGTGGGATTGCCTAAGGGGCTCGGTGATATCATCTCCCTAAAGAAGCTCAGTATTACTAATTGCCACAAACTATCTGCACTGCCACGAGAAATTGGGAACTTGGAGAATTTGGAACTCCTAAGGCTGAATTCCTGTACTGATTTGGAAGGGTTACCAGATTCTATTGCAAGGCTTTCAAATCTACGACTTCTTGACATCTCAAATTGCATAAGCCTTCCTAATTTACCAGAGGACTTTGGTAATCTGTCTAATCTACAAAATCTCTACATGACAAGTTGTGCAAGATGTGAATTGCCACCCTCAATCGCTAATCTTGAGAATTTAAAGGAGGTGGTATGTGATGAAGAGACGGCTGCATCATGGGAAGATTTCAAACCTATGCTTCCCAATCTAAAGATAGATGTTCCTCAAGTTGATGTTAACTTGAATTGGCTTCATACAATTTCCTCCTAATGCCTGCTTCATGCAGTTCAGGTTGTCTTTCCAAGAATAGTCAATGATCACACCAAAAAACAAAGAGAACTAATACAGTTTTCACATTGGATTATGGTAAACAGAAACGTCCCTTATTAATCAGTGCTAGTGCTGAAGGGGAATCGCTGTTAAGGAACACATCAAACACAAAACCTTTATGAACATCCCAATTTCAACAACGAAATTCTAAATGTTGTGATCAGCAGATATCCATCCTTTTATATATCCATCAATTTGCTGGAAGAAAGACAGCTTGAGTGTCAACTCACTATGTCTGAAGCATCTACTGGTATAACATAACTGAGCAAGAATTCTGGGGTCTCATTCAAATCTTTATTCTAGTAACAATGTGCTTGTTTGTCTGTAAAAAGCTGGAATATGTTGGAACATAAGGCCGTTGAGTGTTTTAGGGACATATGTATTTTTATTCCCGGAGACCAGAGGATCCCGATCATGCTGGTGCAACAGAGAAAATTTATGAACAGGTAAAACTGAACATGGATGATTTTGTTGTTACAAGGTAGGTATGGTGGAGGTTCTTAAATAGTTTGATGCGTTGTGTGATAATCTTGTAAAGACACTTATATTTGAAAAACAGGTAAGGATTCCGATCATGGAAGTGGAAGAGAAAATTTATGAACAGGTCCAACTGAACATGGCTGATTTTCCTGTTACAAGGTATGGTGAGGAAAGGCTATGTCATAATGTTTTAAAGCCACTTATCATTATAAACGGGAAAGTTAGCTCTGCTAAATTTGTTAGACTTTTAGGCATGGGAGCAACAGGCGAATGCTCGTGAAGAAAAAAGCTTCTACCCTTGTGTGGAAATGGAGTAGAAGCAAATAGAAAGGAAGGAATTGACTGATTGGATCAAAATATCAAATTTCTACTGTTTGTGAGAGGAGAAAGAAGTCATTTTCATGGGATCCACATGAAAATACTTCACTTCTAAATTGACATGAAATTGGAGGAAAATGATTTTTTTTTTTTCATTTTCCTTTTTAATTAAACAATTTTTATAACAATTTTAAAAAATAATAAATTTTTTCTTAAGAAAAAAATAAATTTTAATTAGTGTAAATATTTTTTTTATATAATCTGTTGGTTTATTTGTATTCTCTTTTCCAATCATCATTCAAACAAGCGGAAGAAATTTCTCACGTTTTTTTTTTCTACCCATTCATTTAAAACTTCAAAGAATACTTCTTTCTCATTCCATTTTACTATTTTTATGTATCCTATTTCATTTCTTTTCATTATATATGTCACTCCTTACCATAATTGTGAAATTTGGTCATGTCATTGACCTGATTGAGGTTGAATCAGTGGATTAGTGCTCTAACGGGTGAGTAAGTAATTTATTAGATTTAAATTAGTATATATTAAAAATTTAAAATTATATATGTATTTATTATATATAAGTATATAACTAACATTATTTGTATAAGAAAAGTCCATCTATACTCCAAAATTCAAAATAACAATTGATATTAATCTAAAATCTAAAATTTAAAAAAAAATTAAAAAAATACTTAATAATATTTTAAAAAAATGTTATAAAATCAACTGGGTTGGACCGGTCCAATCGGGAAATCAGCTCGATTAGACCTTTGGTTCCCGATCTGATTGGTCAGGTCGGGCCAGGTTTGAGAACATTGCTCTTGACTCAAACAAAAGGCTAGTCTTGATTATTAAACTTAAAAATTTAAATAATGAAAAAGTTTAAATACATTTTTAATTCTTGTCATTTAGTGTTTTTCATATTTGTCTTTATATTTTTTTCATTTTAATTTTTACAAACTATGTTTGTTTTATTTTTCGTTCTTGAAATGTATTAGATATCGTTTTGAACAAAAAATGCTTTGATAAGTGAAAAAAGTATTATCTAAGGTCCTGTTTTAGGTGATTGTTTGTTTTTAATTTAAAAAATAAAATAAAACTACAACCAGATTTGGGGTTGAGTTTCCAATTTCAATTATTTTTGCTTTCAGTTTTAAACAATTATAGTTTCAATTTTAAAAAAGTTTTAATGGTTCAATCTCCATACCATGGAATCAAGAGATGTGGCTTTTACTCAGACCAATGAAAAAGATAGTTTTTTTTTTATTTATTATTATCTCAAAAGCATTAATTTCTAGAAGTGTAAAAATATGCTAAACTGAATCATTTCTCACTTTATACAATGGATAGGAAAGTATGCCAAGAACAAATATTCAAAATAGTGAATACGTGGTTATCCAACCTTATTAAAAACAAGACAAAGCTTTATTCGGTGATGGGGTGAGACAGATTTGATAGATATCGGAGATGCAGTGGAGATGAAGAGGAAAGAAGCACTTTTATGTGTTGGGTTCTTACGAGGAAGAAGAGGACAACAATGATGAAAATTTTTCATATCCGTATCTACAAAATCATTCACACTATCCTCTCGTCACTGACTCTATTGTTGCCGACAACGTCCAGGACCTTCCAAACAACGCCACAAATAACGTCCTCCGTTGCCATAGTGATTTCTGACAACTTTCTTTTTCATCTTATCCTTCTCTTGTCTCCCCTTGTCCCATTTTCCTCTTCCATGTTTCTTCTTGCTAGCACCATTGTATTGGAAATGTTGTAGATTGCAGCTTATTCTATTAATAATATGATGACTGTTATATAGAGCCAAGTACAACAAAAATGTTGTAGATGTATATCTTATTATATACTAGATATATCTTATCTAATAACAATTATTCAAAATAATCTTATCATCTTTCCTGAAACCTCTTCTCGATGGAAGAGAACTTTGAGTAACACACTGCAAAAACTTTTGTTTCCTTGCTTGTGACCCCTTCACATACTTAACACTAGGCATGGCAATAGGGCCCGGACCCGTGGGCACCTGCCCAAACCCGCCCCGATGTCAACGGAGAAAAACCGAGTTGACCGGGTTCGAGTTTTTCCCACTTTATAAATTTGGGGGTGGGGGCGGGTTTGGTAATGATGGTATCTGCCCCACCCCGCCCCCGCCCTACAATAAATTATAAAAATGACCTTGTATATATATAAGAATTAAGAAGGGAACCCTAACCCAGTAGCCCTCAGTTCTCACTCTCGACGGCTGAACGGTTACCCACGACAGCTTCTTCTTCTTCACACTACTTTCTCTGCTTTATCTTCTTCTTCTTCTTCTTCTTCAACTTGCACACACAAGTGGTCGAGATTCTACGAACAGTGGCTCCCATAACGATGGAACCTCATGAAGCCGAAGAAGACTCGGAATTGGAGAGGTTGGAGTCTGATCTGAAGCAAATGGCACACAGGATTCCGATTATCGAACAACGCTTCTGGATCAGCTCAACGCCACGTTTCGTTCGATTTTCGATGCCCGAATACCCTTTCTTTCACCGGGTACCTCTCTTTCTAGGGTTTTTCTTTTTACGACTCAAATTTGGGAAATTAATTGAATTTGATAAGATGTTTTTGGTGTGGACAAAATCTATGTGTTCCGTTTGAAAATCAATTTATGTACCTAGAGATGGGTAGTGTTGATTCGGTTATGGGATTTTGGTTTTAAGTCAGTTTCTTCAATTTATGTGCTTTTTGTTTTTGGGGGAAAGATTTAACCCTCTTTTTGGGCATGTTAGTTCTGAGTATGATGTGGTTGAAATGGGTGTTGTTTGAATCTGGTTTCTGGTGTTGTAATTGCTTCAATCTGTAATGATACTTTACTGTATTTTAGAGCTGACTCTCATTGATTTCACATGTTCTTTTTTTTTTCCTTAAGCTATTTTCTTTTTATTTTTTCTGGTTGGCTAATGGCTACATGAGTTTTGGACCTTCCTACCAGAAGTCCTATTATTTGTTATTATTTTACTGAGATTATTGTTAGGCACAAATTAGTGAAACTGAAATCTTCAGGCTCTTGCTTATACTCCCATACTTATGTTGAATATTTGTATGCTTATTTGTTTTGAATGAATGATGGATGATCAGTAGCCGTAATACACATAATTTGACAACATAGTTTCATATCTCATAAGCTGTATTTTGCCTTGCCTATGATTGATATTGTTATGAAGCATATGCATACAACTACTTGTTTGGAACTTTGGAGCTCGGTTAGCTGTGTTTGGCATCTTTTTTTTTTTTACTTTAATCTATGTTAGAACCTTCAACTTCATATATTCTACAAACAAATATGCTAAATTCACTTGGGATACATAGTTGAAAATTAAGCATTACCTAATTTAGTAAATTTTTAAATGAGTTTAGAAGATCCATGGTGAATCCTAAACTGCTGTATTTATAAATAAAGAAAATTACACTTTGTTATATGGGGTTTTCCCAACTTGTTCAGATTTTGATAATCTTAAAAGACTAAATTGGATGACCATTTTCTTTCAAATAATATTCATATATAAATTAAAAAGTCAGTATATTGGTCTTGATTAAATTATTGACCATGGACTACTAGAGGAGTTACACTTGTTGCCTCTGTTTATTTTTTATTTTTTGCTTTTCATGACAGAAAGAGAATAAAAGAATCTCATGTAGACTTGGATTGCATGCATTCACTCCTATGTCCATGTGGTTATTGATCTATGATTGGTTAATGTCTAGTAATCTATGCAGAATTGGATTAAATATTTAAATTTGGAAAAAGAATAACTTTTGTAATGCTTTGTTGGTGAGCTTTTGATTATAAGCTAGTTTGAACACAAATGAAGCTTAATCCAACATATAATAAATTTGTGCTATGATAAATACAGAGTACAATCATATTACTATAATCTATAAGGAAATTGTAGAAATGCTCATGCAAGATGTCATATGTCTTTTGTACCCCAAAGTGCCCCATTAAGCCCCCTTCATGTGCCTCTCTAACAAGCAAGTCCCAAACTAAACCCTTAGGCACACAAAGTCTCTTGTCCCTTAACAAATATCCATCATGCCTAAAATACCCATCAGATGCAGTATGAGAACATGTCTGATATTTATTAGAAAAGTCGGCATCATGCTCATACAATTCCTTAATGCACTTAAAACCAAAAAACTTAGTTTCAAGGGTAGACAATAATGCATACCTGCTGGAGAGTGCATCAGCTACCACATTATTCTTACCTTTCTTATGCCTGATCACATAGGAAAATTTTTCAAGAAATTCAACCCACTTGGCATGCCTCTTGTTCAACTTTCCTTGTCCTTTCAAGTATTTCAAAGACTCATGATCACTGTGATTAACAAATTCCCTGGGCAAGAGATAATGCTGCCAAGTCTGCAAAGCTCTAATTAAGGCATACAATTCCTTATCATATGTAGAATAACTAAAAGTAGCCCCATTCAGTTTCTCACTAAAATATGCAATGGGATGCCTCTCTTGCATCAACACAACCCCTATGCCTACCCCAGATGCATCACATTCAAGCTCAAAGGATTTAGCAAAATTAGGCAAAGCAAGAACAGGAGCATTAGTTAATTTTTCTTTCAAAGCAGTAAAAGCCTTCTCTTGTTGATCACCTCATTCAAAAACAACATTTTTCTTAACAATTTCATTTAGAGGTGCAGCCAAAGTGCTAAAATCTCTAACAAACCTCCTATAGAAACTTGCTAAGCCATGAAAGCTCCTTACCTCACTTATATTTTTGGGGGTTGGCCAATCTTGAATGGTTTCACCTTGTCTGGATCAACTTGCACTCCTTGTGAGCTAACAATAAATCCAAGAAAAATTACATGATCCATACAGAACACACATTTTTCCACGTTAGTATACAATTTCTCACACCTAAGTGCTTCCACCATACACCTCAAATGCACAACATGGTCATCATAAGATTTGCTATAAATAAGAATATCATCAAAATAGACCACAACAAACTTTCCTATGAATTTTCTCAACACATGATTCATTAATCTCATAAAGGTACTAGGAGCATTGGTTAACCCGAAGGGCATAACTAACCATTCATACAACCCATATTTAGTTTTAAAGGTTGTTTTCCACTCATCTCCTTCTCTAATTCTAATTTGATGATATCCACTTTTCAAGTCAATTTTAGAGAAGACACAAACACCATACAATTCATCCAACAAGTCATCTAACCTAGGAATGAGATGTCTATACTTTATCGTGATGTTATTGATGGCTCTACAATTTGCGCACATCCTCCAAGTTCCATCTTTCTTAGGGACTAGAATGACTGGAACTGCACATGGACTCAAGCTTTCTTTAACCTACCCCTTTTGCATCAATTCTTCAACTTGCTTTTGAATCTCCTTGGTTTCTTGGGGATTGCTCCAATAGGCTGGTGTATTAGGCAATGAAGCTCTTGGAATGAGATCAATTTGATGCTCAATGCCCCTAAGAGGGGGTAGACCTTGAGGCACTTCTTTGGGAAAGACATCTTCAAAATCCTGTAACAAAGAAGAAACCTCTTTTGGAGGAGAGTTAATAGGACATGTGCCTTTTGAATTGCACTCTTTACTCAAAAGTAAGAGTATCGGTTTTCTCAGTTGCATAGCCCTTTTCACTTCTTTTTCTTTTATAAATAGATTTGATTCTTTTCTCTCTTTCTCTTTTCCTCCCTCTTTTTCCTTTTTCTTTTCACTCTGTTTTTCTTTTCTTTCTCATTTTCAATTGATCCCCACTAACTTCTCTTGGAGCCAATGGTGCAAGAGTAGTTTTGCGATCTTTATGCACAAAAGTGAACTTATTGGTGAAACCATCATGCAGGACTTTCTTATCATACTGCCAAAGTCTCCCAAGAAGCAAATGACAAGCCTCCATAGGCACCACATCACACAAAATAGAATCTTCATATTTCCCTATAGAAAAACCCACTTCAACTTGCCTATTCACAGTCATCTCACCATCTTCACTAAGCCATTGAAGTCTATATGGTCGCGGGTGTGGCTTAGTCTTCAAATTCATTTTTGAAACCAACCTTGCACTAGCCACATTAGTGCAACTCCCACTGTCAATGATCAAAGAGCATAACTTCCTTTGGATGAGGCACCTCGCATGAAAAATATTTTCTCTTTGACAGTCATCCAATTCAACTGATTGACTACCCAACATCCTTCTAATCATGAATAAATCTCTTTCTGACTCTCTTTCCTCTTATTGCTCATCTTCATTGTTGGATGGGGAAGATTCTGAAGAAGAGTCACTAAGTATTTCTCCATCCTCCTTAAGTAACATGGTCTTCTTAGTTGGACATTGAGAAGCTATGTGACCTCTTCCCAAACACATGAAGCACTTAATTTCACTACTCCTTGCTTCTTAAGTGCCTCATCGGACTTATTTTGAGTTCTTTGAGCTGTAACATTGAAATTGCTTGTTGATGAACCTCCCTCCTTCTTTCTTTCCTTCCAACCAGGAGAGTGAAAATTATTTGAACTCCTCCTCATGACACTCTTTCTCTTCAATTGTTGTTCCACCTTAGAAGCTTGATGTACTAAGTCCTCCAACTCCATATGATTCTGTAACTCCACAACATCCCTTATATCACTATTTAGCCCATGTAGAAATCGAGCCATAGTAGCCTTTCGATCCTCCATAACATTAGCTCTAATCATGGAAACCTCCATCTCCTTGTAATACTCATCAACACTTCTACTACCTTAGGTGAGTCTTTAGAGCTTGTTATGAAGGTATCTTTGATAATAAGGAGGAACAAACCTTCTTCTCATCAACCTCTTCATTTCTTCCCAACTGTCCACCATGGATTCTTCATATCTCACCCTCTCCCTTTGTAATTGGTTCCACCAGATGAGAGCATAGTCAGTGAATTCCATGGCTGCCACCTTCATCTTTTTATCCTCAGTGTAATTGTGGCACACAAATAGTTGCTTAATTTTCATTTCCCACTCCAAATATGCTTCTGGATCACTTTTTCCTTGAAAAGTGGGTATGTTCAACTTTACTTCTTCAATTCTGTCCTTTCTAGCATCAACCTCATTATTTCTCTATCTACCTCCACCATCATCACCATTTCCTTGATTTTCTAGTTGTTCAATTCTCCCATACAACTCCTCGGTATGTTCTATCAACATTTTTTGCATTTGGGCTGTAATCGCATCAATAAGCAATCTATTGTCTCCCCCTGGAGGAGGGGTACCATTACCACTTGTACCTGCCATATTTCAAGTAAAGAACCAAAAAAAGTGAAGTAATAGGACCTCACCATTCTTCTCACGTGTTTATACTCAAAGATGTACCACTCGTGTATAGTGCTCTCTTTTATGGCTTTTTCTCTAATGTTTCACTCTTTGCCTTTTACCACTCGTTCCCTAACTTAAAATTCTTACTTGAACCAAAACAATCTATAATCAAGAAGTACTTTAAAGGTAACAATCACAGAGCTTAAACAAAATTCTAGCACCAACAAATGCAAAGAAGTAGTAAAGAACAATTTCACTACCAACAAACAAGCAAGACAAACTTTAATTTTATGGAAAAAACAGTGATTAGATAAGACACTTGACACTTAAGAATTTTATCAAATAAGTTGGGTGCAATGAACACAGCTGATGTACTTTTTTTTTTAACTTCTTTTGCTGCAGACTTTTTTTTCTCTCTTTTTTTCTTTTTTTTTTTACAATCAAAATGCTTCTAATAATGAAATATGTAATTTTGTAATGAAGCTTTGAAGTTGCAGCAACTGAGAATGCAACTGAACCAAAAATTCCCAACGAAACAAGAAAATATTTAACACTCAACAGAAACTTAGCCCAAATCACATGGATTGAAAGGATTAAAGTTTATGAACAATGATGAACATGAGATGAACTCAAGAACACAAATGCAAAACTGTATCAACTGAACAAGACTTGAAGAAAATGACAAACTAGGAAATTGAAATACTAAATAATGACCAAACACAAGTTGGTAACAGAATTGCACAATTCAAATTGAGCAAACAGAATTTTGGGGTTTAGGGTTACCCAAAAATACAGAACATGATGGATGAACTCAGCCTTATTTCCAACCCTAGAACCTTGCTTTGAATACCAAATGATGTGAATCCCCCTGCCTTGATTCAATTTCGGACAATTTCTAGGTTAGAATTCGCTCACCAATTGATAGAAAAACGTATTGTTAACTTTTATGTGTTTCTTGGTCTGTAGAACTCGGATTGGAACGATTCCAAAACGACGTGAAAGAGGATGTTCTGAAATGCGATTTAGACACAGAAAACAGCGAAAATGATAAGCAAAACGAGACTTATGTAAATAAGAAATTCGGGCTGAATTACAGAATTAGAAATGCAGAAATTTAAACAAGGAATCAGAAAATGTGCAAAGGAAGAAGCAAATAGGCGCCACTAACAATTGATGTTTGATAAGCCTTGAGAATCGCCACAAGAACTGAGCAATTCTTGATAAGATCAAATGGTTCAAGGAAGAACCCTAGCAGAGACAATTCTCAAGCTAATGATAAAATACAACAACAAAAGTCCCTTCTCTATTAACTTCAGAATTGATCTATACAAATTAGTTCTCATGCATTTGGTAGAAAATAAAAGGAATTAAAATCTCAACATTGTAAGAATAACTAAAGTGGCTTAGTGGTTAAGTTAGGCATAACTAAGCTTGAGGTCTAGGTTTCAAAACTAGCTACTAGCACTTTATTATGGTTTTATTAAATGCCTAAGTCAATAATTGTTTTTATTATCACTCCAAGCACGCAATACATGTGACTAGTAGTCCACTCATGCAGCCTTCTAGATTTTGGGCCCCCTCATGTAATCGGATTGCCCTCAGATTAGCCATTATATGTTGCAAAGCTTCTTGGATCTTTTTAACTCTTGCTCTTGTCATGGGCCCTCCTATGCCTTGTATTGGGTCTTGGGGTTGGTCTTTGATATCAGATTGGCCTTTGATGTCCTCATCAAAAACTACTATTATTTAGGATATTGTTTAAGAAAGAAAATAAGATTTTTTTATTTAGATGGGTAAACATGTACTTCCATATGATTTTTAAATGTTCTCTCATATGATTTTCAATAAAAATATTTTTCTTTTAAATTTCTTAACCAATATCCTTAAGACACTAGTTAGTAAGACAATTTATTTATTTATCTATTCAATTAAATTTTAAAATTTTAATTTTAAATAATTTAATAAACATTGAAAATTAAAAATTAGTTTTTACTTAAAAACTAAAGCATGAAAATTTATAATCAAACAATATTAAGATAAATTATAAAAAATAATAATTAATATAATAGTAATCTATACTATTTATAAATATAAAATAATCTATACTATTTATAAATATGCAACACCACAATACTATTTTTTTTTACTTTAAGCAATTTTTTTTTGTTAAGAATAACTCAATTAAATGAAGGGGATTTTAGAGATAGTATTAAATAA
>PYAF01002329.1:0-49769 GCA_007407185.1 Glycine tomentella | reverse complement strand
TTTATACCTTCGTTGCAACACCACAATACTATTTTTTTTTACTTTAAGCAATTTTTTTTTGTTAAGAATAACTCAATTAAATGAAGGGGATTTTAGAGATAGTATTAAATAAGATAAATTTAGTTAAAATTTTCTTATATTTAAGATAAAAAATGTGTATTTTTTCTTTATATTTAAGACTAAAGGGAGTATTTCATTTTAAAAGTACTTATTTAAAAAAAAATTAAACAAACTAGCTCAAATATTAGTAGTTTTGTTATAATAATAGTAGATTAAATCAACCTGAATAGCTTACAATTCAAATTATACGAGATTTAATTAATAATTTGTGATTTTGATTTGAGAAAATAGGTTTTGCAACGAAGGTATAAAATAGTTTTACATAACTATTAAATCATAACTATCATATATATGATAAATTCTATAATAACTACCTTAATGCTGTAAAAAATAACTATCTTAAAGATTATATAAACTAAGATGATTAATTAGTTGACGATTAAAAAATATTTTTAGACCTTTAGTATATCATCATTAAACTTTAAAGATTATATACGTGGAATTCATACTCCTATATCGATATGCATATCAGCAAACAACTTTATGGATAAGTTTTAGGCAAATAAGCGTTGACGTATAAGACGGAAAGTTGTTGGAATAATCTTATTAATTTTCTTTTGAATGAAACATGTCATCCACCAATTGTTCAAAGTTCAAAGGGAAAAACTACAAGGAATGGAAAACGAGGAATGAGATCAATTTTTCCGTAGAAATGTAGAATCACAAGTTTGTCATTAGTCAGAGTTTACACATCATACATTCTCGAATTTCAGATTCTTAGTTTTGAAAATATTACTCGGTTGGGTTTTGACCGTCTAACTGGAAACGATGTAATAATCAGTTTCTTAGCCCTAAAAAATTGCTTGTTTTTCAGAATTGGTAAGAACCGGAGGATAAACCAGTGTAAAACTAGTCCCATGTTAATTCTTTAGGTAAATTATTTTTAATTTAACAAAATAAATTACACATAAATATCCTATCAAATTTTTTAGTGCGAGTGTCTAGTTTATATAGGGTCTTTGCATTAATCATCACATGGCGAGATTATGAGAAATAGTTAAATGAATTTCATTGTCCAATAAAATTGTGAGAGACACAAAACAAACGGCAGAGGCTTGTTTCTTAAATAAGAAAAAAAAAATGTTAGAAGTAGAGATATAGATTCTGTTTGACTAAGCTTTTTTAGAGATACTTTTATAAGAAAAAAATAAAAAGAAAAAAATGAGATGAATTTTTTTATAAATAAAAATAAGTTTTTTATTAGTTAATTTTTAGATGCTCACCAATAGAACTTATTTAAAAGATGAGATGACATCTACAAATGAACTAATAGAAAATTCATTTTGGTTTATGGAGAAATTTATTTCATTTTTTTTCTACTTTCTTTTTTTAGAAGTGCTTATAGATAAACTTATATCCAAACACATATACGGGGATAAATATTAGATGGGGCAAAATTAATTTTTAGTTGAAATATTGAGAGAACTTTGATTTTAGGATGGGCGGGGGGCAACGGTCCACAATCATCCACTATTTGAAAATAATTTTTTAAAGTTAGTTATTATAACACTTTAACAAGATTGAAAATTATTTTTGAAATCGTCATTGTGAAAAGTATTTGTGGTGAAAAGTATTGTGGAAAGTGAATATTTTTTAGGATGGTTTCTAAATCGTCTTAGATTGCATTTTTTGCATTGATTTTTTGAAATTGTTTTAGATTATTTTATTTTTGTTTAAATTTTTTTGAAAACTGTAGAATTTTAAGATGATTTTTTAGTTTGAGAAGTGTAAATTTATATTGTTTTTAAGGAGTTATCCATGTGATACCTAAGTTTCCTAAGATTTAATTAACAGGCTCTTCTCAATAATAAATTGGGATAGTATAACTATATAACAAGCTTTTCTAATAAGAATAACCTAGGATGCTTGGTTAAAAAGTGGAGAGAAAATGTGTGAGAGAGCTCTCTAAAACTTTATGAAACACATATTTGTAATAAAAAAGATAAGATTTTCCAAGATCAAGTCAAAGATAGAAAATATTTGTTGTTTATAAATAATAAATTAATTTAAAAACATTTTCTATATTTAATTAAATAGACATGTTAACCTTTTGAAATATCAAGAAAATATACAACACAAAAAACACAATATGTTTAACTATTACTATTATTATTATTATTATTATTATTATTATTATTATTATTATTATTATTTTAATAAAAATATAATTTAATTATTTATATTAATTTATAATTTTTTATACCTTAAATTTATAAATTTTTATTTGTTTATTAGTTAAAATATTATATGATATCTATAAATATATATTTAATTTCTACCAGCGGTTCAACCATATATTACAATCACGATTAAGCCAATAAACCATTCAATTAACAGACCAATTTTCAAAATATTGTTTATACTGCATCTCCCCACATTATTTACTTTTTAGCATATATATAGAATAATGTTTAAACCATGGCCGGTAGATAACCATTAATTCGAGTCCATTGAATATCAAAACCACACAACCTTCAATTTTATATAAACCCATGTGTCTTCAGTAAAAACTAAATAAATAAATACATCTGTCTTGACACTCACGCTTACCTGCATATTCATTCATTTATATTAGTGTATTGTACCTCGAAATAAATCGATTTTGAAGGAGTACTCTTCAACTCACGCAATACTCTTTTCTACTAAGCCAGAAATAAGAATATACAATTTTCACTAAAATTTAGAAAATAATACATATATCAATCTTTTATTTTAAAATTCTAAAATTCAATTATTTAAAAATAAAATGAATTGAAATTTATAAAAATGTGACTCAATCTCTTAAAAATAATATAAAAAATAGATAATATAATAAATTGAGTACTCCTAATAAATTATTGATTTGCTTTGCGTTAACGGAAAGTATAGATAAATAATGTTTCGGTGCTTGATCTTTTGTCATTTTCTTACTATTAATTATATTATTTGTGTTGTCTGGGTAATAAGCTAAATAACCATGTGAGATAAAAAAAAAAAAAAAACGCGTAAGGTATTAGTTAGATAAGCAACCACGAATTATTCTTTTATGTAACTTTTACCTGACGAAAAATTAAACTTAGAAGTTAAGATTGGCTTTATACAAAGAACAGTGTCTCTCTACGTTTGTTTTTTTTAAATAAAAGAGAGGAAGAGAAGGTTAAATAAAAAACAAATGGGAGTAGACAGAGATAATGCTCCAGTTGTGACAGAGAAAGTACGTAGAAACAGTTATTAGGTGCATTTAAAGGATCCTATCCATTTTATAACATTTTAACAAAATTAACAATTAATATTTATGGATAAAGAAACATGCATGCATTTAAAGAACAAAGATATCTAAATTAAAGACCAAAAGAAGGTATCACCTATATATATTATTATAACAACGAAGTTTCATGAAAAATGAGATAAATTGTATAAAAATATTCCTGTTCAGACGTACCAAACTACGTGAAAAATGGATCAAGCAAACACAGGCTGCAGGGTATGCAATAGTAAGCGAAAAAACGCACAAACTTCCTAGAATTTGCAAATTTTGGTTTGGGATCTATAAATGTCTTGTGTTGTGTTGTAAAGTTCTATTCGTTCAAATATATAGCCCCGAACAAGAACTGAGTTTCTCTTCCATAACTTCAAATTCCAATTGTGATCATTAAGAAGGAGGACAAGATAAAAAATCAAATTCATAGGAAGCATCGATCATTATTTCAAATTAAGGTATAGCTTAGTAATACATAATTGTCGGATTTTTTACCAACATATTCTCTAAACTTTCTTCTCAATATATTTACATTGGTGTTATAATTTCCAAAATTTTCTCTTATATTAATTTGAGCATTATGGTGTAAATTTAATCAAATTTCTAACAAAATAGAAGTACAATTAAATAATTGTCCTAAATGGCGATCAATCCTACACTAACGTTGTCTCTTTTGTGTATGCTCGAGTTTTGACGATGTCTTATTTTCTGCTTCTGTGTTTTATATCAAGTTATCAACATTTAAATTTATCTCATTTGACGATGTCTTATTTTCTGCTTCTATGTTTTATATCAAGTTATCAACATTTAAATTTATCTCATTTTAGTAAATAGCTTTCTTGAAATCAAGCGCCCATGGTAGGTTGATGACATGACAATATATTGATATGATTGAACATTTCCAACTGTGCATGAAAGGAGACATACTCATAAATATTTAGTTATTTACACTTACCATGTTTTTTTTTTTAATCTTATTTTTAAAAAGCAACAAACCAAATGAGGCGCAAATTAGTGCTCATTGTGCATTACCAAAGCAAGTAAGAGACGGCAGATCAACCAAACAAACAACCTACTCCACATTTTGATAATGATGAGTATGTTTCCTAACGTATTTAATGAGTTTGTAAGTTATTTTTACTAACTTATAAGCTCATTTGATTAAAAAAATTGTTTGATATATGAATTTATTTTAATAATTTATTTTTTATAAACTACTTCAATTAGTGTATTTAGATAAGTTATTTTGCAAAATAAATTAATTTATAAATTACTAGTTTTTTTTTAATTTTTAATTTTATCCTTATTAATTATTTTATTTAAAATTTCCTTTTAGACTTTTATTCAATTCATTTAAATTTTTTTGTTATCTTTTATGTTTATTGTTTGATAAAATCCTCGTAATTAGTTTTATATTCTTACACGCAAAGATAATCAACTCATAAATTATCATTATTATATCATTACTTAAGATTTTTTTTAATCATATCAACTTTAACTTTATAATTATTTGTTGAATTATTCTATGTGTTTTTTTTCTAAAATTATATACCCTAATTCGTCTACTTACATGATTTTTATTTTGTCGATTCAATTCATAAAAGCGAAATTTTCCTTTTCGTTAACTATATTTTACACAATTGAATATATTATTTTATGTCATTTAACATTTATCAATTAATTTTATCAAATACTTTTAATTAAATCATTTAGTTCATATTCTTTCAACTTTTCCGTTTAAGCTTTCAACTACCATATAAGATTTCATCCAACTTATAAGTTAGTTTTACTAAACATGTTATTGTTTCATATAAGTTAGTTTTACCAAACATGTTATTGTTTCATCAGTTTCCATTTTTAAGAATGAACATATTTTTATACACACAGACATGCATGCTATTATGTTATTGTGGAAAATTAAAATGGTAAACACAAGGAATTTAAGAAGTAATATTGTAACGACCGAAGTTTTTTAGATCACTAGCTAGTTCCAGGTCTATGATTATATATCGATTATCAAATTGAAATTAAAGTCTTTTAACTGCAGAAGCGTTGATTTTTTCTTCCATTCATAATACTGTTTAAACAAGAAAAGGGACGTGAAAGGTTGGTTATTAAATTATTCATGGAAGAGACCGCACAACTAGTTGTCTTTCCAATCAAGAGTGCATTTGGTGTTCCTGAAACGCCAGAATTCAGTGTTGGGTTGGATGTACCATTGAGCCAGTTGAAGATCGAGCTTCTTAAAGAAGGTGTCTCCATCATTGTGTTAAGTGGTTTTGCAGGATTAGGGAAAACAACTTTAGCTACAAAGCTCTGTTGGGATGAACAAGTCATGGGTAAGTAATCATAACTCCTTTTGTACATCTTTTAATTACCATTTACCAATTATACATCTTTTAATGGTATCAAGTTGTTTTATCCTTTTGTAATATTGTTAAATAGAAATTATTTTATTGAATTATATATATGAACATTAAATAAATACATTACATATATATCAATATATATGTATTCTAAAAACTGAAGGTTTAAGACATCCATCAAACGCTCTGTGCTCACACATCTCTTTGATTTCACTAGGTAAATTCAGGAAAAATATATTTTTTGTCACCTTCTCAAAAACGCCCAAGTTGAGGATTATTGTAGAAAGACTATTGGATCATTTTGGATTTCAAGTACCTAAGTTTCAAAGCGATGAAGATGCACTTAGTCAATTGGGACTTTTGCTAAGGAAATTTGAAGGAAGCCCAATGTTGTTGGTTTTGGATGATGTTTGGCCTGGCTCAGAAGCCCTTGTGGACAAATTTAAATTCCATTTATCAGATTACAAAATTTTGGTGACTTCAAGGGTTGCATTTCATAGATTTGGCACCCAATGTGTCTTAAAACCACTTGTTCACGAAGATGCGATGACCCTCTTCCATCACTACGCTTTGTTGGATTGCAACAGTTTAAATACTCCTGACGAAGATGTAGTCCAAAAGGTAATTGTTCTTACTTTTTGACGTATAAGAGTAATTCATTTTCTTATCCAGAATGCATTCATTCATTTAGGTTTAAGCCAAGATGAATTTCAAGAGAAGTGTTTTTTTAATGGTTTAAATATGTTGGAGATCCCTGAAATCTATCTGAATTTCGCAATTGATCCCTAGAAATTTTTTACTTCTCGTTGGATTCCTAAAACTTTAAAAGTTTTGTGGGAGATTTCTATTGTTAGTCTTCGTCCAAAATGTGATGACGTGTCTCTTAATTGGATTCTTCAGCAATACACGTATGAAATCATATCAAAGGTATCAATGACATGACATGCCACGTCAGAGGTATCCTTATTACAACCCTAACCCTCATCCTCACCCCTTAACGTCATCGTTTGGCTCCCCACCTCCCTCTGCGGGCTCTGGGCCCTCTAGAGCGGGCTCTCGCTCTACACCAACCCCTTCATCCACGAGGGATGCCATCGCCTCCTCGACATCACAAGTAGTGTTGAAGGCTCCACACAGTGCAATCTCGACGAGTCATCATGATCCTTCATCTAGCGTTCTTGATCCACGACATCATCATCGTCCTAATCATATTCCTCACTTACTGAGGTGCTCCCCACCTACTGCATCGGTGGGAGGAGACTTGAATCTTATGAGGTGCTCCCCACCTATTGCATCGGTGGCAGGAGGCTCGAATCTCCGTCGGCTACCACAGCTGCCAGCTCGACTTTGTCACTAGCGGTAGTGGCGGCCGCATCAGGGCACATGGGTTTTCTTCTCCATTGTTCCTTTGAAGGTGTGTTTGTTGACTTTTGTTGAAGGTGACAAAATTAGGGCTTTCTAGTTTGTCCTTTCTTCTTCATTGTTCTACCTGACGATTTTTGTGAATTCAGACGCCCTTTTTTTTGGACAACTTTGTTTCTAGTTTGTGCTTTGTTGATTTTTGTTATTATCAAAGTTGGAGTTTTTTCATTATCATCCAACACGACAAAGGATTTCCAACGCGATGTAAGCTAGTGGGTTGAAGGAGGAAGCGTGGGGGAGGGTTTTCTCCTCGACGTCTGGTGTGAGCGCAAAGGAAGGTGATGAGGACGACGACAACAAAGTCCGACCATGGTGAAGAAGGTTGCAGGTTTCAGGTTGGGGGAGTTTGACTGCAAGGGTGGTGACCTTGGTGGTGCCATTGACAATGAGTACCATAGAAATCAAACAATCCAAAATGACAACGTACAAAAAAAAAATCCTTTTCAAAATGTTTTTTTTTTTAAATAGCATTTGGATGATGTCATCAGATGACATGAATCACCCTCTAACATGACTTGCTACGTGTATCGCTGATGTGTCCAACTAATGGACACACGATCACGTTTTGGATGGAGAGTAACAGCAGGGATGTCCCACAAAACTTTTGAAGTTTCTGGGATCCGATGAGAAGCAAAAAAAAATTTCAGGAATCAGTTACAAAATTCAAATATATTTCAAGAATCTAAACTCTTTTTTTTATAGATTTTTTACTATATAAAATTGCATACTAAATTATTGTGGTCATTATTATGATTTTGTTTAGAATAAAAATAAAACTATCATAGAAATAAAAAAAAATGCATGAAAAAATCCCTTTTAAATTCTTATTTCAATGTATTGATCGACCAGTTTACCCTTCTAAGGGGAAAAAATATTAAGAGGTTAAAGACCATCACATGTCTATGATCCCAACCAATATCTATATTATTTATATTTAAATATTTTTATATTCACGTTACACCACCTATTAGTCATAAAAAGTTAAAACTATATTTACTTGCACTGAATGCAAATGCAGGTTGTGAAAAGTTGCAAGGGTTTACCGTTTGTCATTAAAGTGATTGGTAGGTCACTTAGTCATCAACCTTATGAGTTGTGGCAAAAGATGGTGGAGGAATTGTCACCTGGTCATTCTATACTTGATTCTAACAGTACTGAATTGCTAACCTACCTCCAAAATATCTTAGATGTTCTAGAAGATAATACAATGATCAAAGAGTGCTTCATGGACCTAAGCTTATTTCCTGAAGA
Source organism: Glycine tomentella (assembly GCA_007407185.1). NCBI lineage: Eukaryota > Viridiplantae > Streptophyta > Magnoliopsida > Fabales > Fabaceae > Glycine > Glycine tomentella. The sequence continues at coordinate 41,372 of PYAF01002329.1, read as the reverse complement.
TCAAAGAATTTCTGTTACTGCTCTCATTGATATGTGGGCAGAGTTGTATGGACTAGAAAATGACGGCATAGAAGCAATGGCCATCATCAACAAATTAGAGGCCATGAATCTGGTAAATGTCTTAATAGCAAGGTACAAGGATTATTTTCTTCTTTACTTTTTAATTGTAATATAAATAGAGTTTAATGATTACTCCCTGATAATTTAACCACAATTCAATGTTTGTATAACTTTTAAAATATTTATTATAAAAATTATCAAATTATCATACTTGATAATTTGTAATTGAATAACACTATAAAATTATTTTACATCAATCAATAATCTTTTTTTCTTATATAAATAACATGAATTATACTCTAGAATAAAACCTAAAGAGAATTAGATATGAGGAACAAGTGGTTGCTTTTATATATTAATATTCTAAAAAAATGACAATTTAACTTGGACTTAATTTAAACTTTGGACAATGCAATTTGGCATTTCATTTTATAAGCTTGCTTTTTGAGTAGAAAAGTTTAGATTTATAGGTAATCTATCACATAGAGAGCATGTGTACTTTTAATTCCGTGCGATAACTTTTCTCCCCAATTAAAGAATTAATTTATGCTAATTTACCAGGAAAAATACAAGTGACACAGACAATTATTTCTACAGTAATCATTTCATGGTGATTCATGATCTTCTAAGAGAGCTAGCAATTCAACAAAGCACCCGGGAACCAATTGAAGAGAGAAAAAGACTGATTATTGACACAACTGAAAATAAAAGTGAATGGGGGCTTTGCGAGAAGCAACAAGGCATGATGACCCGTATATTGTCAAATTGTTTTAGATACTGTGTTAAACAGAAATACCAGAAGATCCCTGCTCACACATTGTCCATATCAATTGGTTAGTTATCCATACAAAAGTTTACCTACAAAGTAATGACAATAGACATTCTATAATTGACACCATATATGGGTTGTTTTTGCAGATGAAACTTGTAATTCATATTGGTCACACATGCAACCAAATCAAGCTAAGGTTCTAATATTTAATCTTCGAACCAATCAGTACTCTTTACCTGACTCCATGGAGAAAATGAGCAAACTAAAAGTTTTGATAGTCACAAATTACAATTTCCATCTCACTGAGCTGACAAATTTTGAGCTACTTGGAACTTTATCAAACCTCAGAAGAATTAGATTGGAAAGGATTTCTGTTCTTTCATTTGTCACATTGAAGACTCTTAAAAAATTATCCCTCTACATGTGCAATTTGAATCATGCTTTTCAAAATGGTATCTTCCTAATTTCAGATGCATTTCCAAATCTAGTAGATTTGAGCATTGACTATTGCAAAGATATGGTGTTGTTGCCTAATGGGATGTGTGATATTACAACGCTAAAGAAGCTCAATGTTACTAACTGCCACAAGCTCTTGGCACTTCCCCAAGAAATTGGAAAGTTGGTGAATTTGGAACTCCTAAGGCTCAGTTCTTGTACCGATTTGGAAGGGTTACCAGATTCTATTGGAATGCTTTCAAATCTAAGGCATCTTGACATCTCAAACTGTATAAGCCTTCTTAATTTACCAGAGGACTTTGGTAATTTGTGTAATCTAAGAAATCTCTACATGACAAGTTGTGCAAGGTGTGAATTGCCATCGTCAGTCGTTAATCTTGTGAATTTAAAGGTGGTGATATGTGATGAAGAGACGGCTGCTTCATGGGAAGGATTCGAAGCTATGCTTCCCAATCTGATGATAGAGGTGCCTCAAGTGGATGTTAACTTAAACTGGCTCTATTCAGTTAGCTCCTAAGCTTCTTTCTTTAAATTTCTATTGGATCAGTCGTGTCACGTGTGTAGTCTTTAATTTCTGCTCAATAATCATATATATTCATACCGTGACTAATAATCTTCCTCTTGTTGTCCCCGAGACATATTCATTCAAGTTGCTGAAGTAGTATTTGCACGTTTCTTGTAAATGCTGTGTTACTTGAAAGAGGTAGGAGATTTCATGTAATCACGGGTGTTGTGTGTTGTGTGATGTCATGGGTGGACATACTTGGTTTGATGACGCCCACAAAATTATCCATTTTTTGTTTTTGGAATTTAATTTTATAAGAATGTTATCAATTTTTTATTTTAGCCTTTGTAGATTATGTATTTTTTAATTATCACCCATGAGTTAATGATGATGTGACACGCTATGTTAAGTGCCGGGTCCAAAAACATGATATAGTGAAAAAAAATAGTCCATAATATTTTCATAAAAAAATATTATAAATTTTTACAAAATTGATAATTTCATTAATTTTTTTGAAAAAAATATCTAAGTTTCTATAAATTACAACTATTAACTACACACATATTAATTAATCTATTTTCTCTTTTATATCTTATAATTTTTTATCTTCATTTTAAAAAACAATTTTCTTGTGGGTATAACACTAATTTTTTATTAAATATGTTTAAGTAAAAAATATATTTGTGGGGCAATTGCTCCCATAATAGTGTAAGTAAGTCGGTCACTAATTTGTGTTGGCGTGACATGATGACATCATCAAGGTGATGATATAACATATTCACTTCATCAAATATCATCTAGTGATGATGTGTCGTGATGAATTCATTATTTTTTAAAAACTAAAAACAATAATTTTTTTTACAGAAATGAAAGAAAAATATTGATTTGAAAGGAAGAAAAATACATTTAATCTTAAAAAATATTAAAAACTACTATCTTGTGACCTATAGTAATATGACGGGATTTGTTGTGTCAAAGACATCCATTGTGACATTGTGAATATGTGATTGTATAGTCATTGTGTTGCAACCATTGTATATATCACTACTAGAAAAACAACATTCAACATCGGTTATTTTTGACATTTCACATCGATTTTGAACCGACATTAAATCAAACGACATTGAAAGTGTGTAAGTTAACATCGGTTTTCAAAACTGATGTTAACAGAAAGCATACAACATCGGGTTTCAGTAGAAATCGATGTCGCTATCAAATAAATAAAAACGTAAAAAAAATGTAAAAGCTGGAACTTCAACATCAGATTTCAGGAAAAACCGATATTAACTTACATTACAACATCGGTTTCCAATGAAAACTGATGTTGATCTCATGTAACAACATCAGTTTTCTTAAGTAAACCGATGTTGTTACATAGATAGAGACATCGATTTTCATAAATAAATCGATGTTGTTACATAGATAGAAACATCGGTTTTCCAAAGAAAACTGATGTTGTTACATGAGATCAACATCGGTTTTCGTTGGAAATCGATGTTGTAGTGTAAGTTAACATCGATTTTTCCTGAAAACCGATGTTGTAGTCTAAGTTAGCATCGGTTTTCTTAAGGAAACCAATGTTGTTTTTTTTTAAAATATTTTGTCTATTTTTTTAATTTTACCAGTTCTTTAACCTGTAAACTAAATACCAGACATCCAGCCAATTTCAGAATACAATACAATAAAATAATATTAAATAACAAATAAAATTCGATAATGTCAATATACATAAAAATGATTTCCTAATTAACCTAATGGTTATACAACTGTTTTAAAAATCCCTTAACCACCTATCCTAATATGTCATCTCTAATTTAAGATAAAACTTCGCTCATTGAACCCTGATAGCTTTCAATGTCTCGGGTTCCAATGTTCTTTCATCAATGAAATACTGCATGACATGATAAAACATAGTTTAATAAGTACAAAACAAAAGCTAGTCAAAAAAATAATTTAGGTCCAGATCAACTTAAAAATAGAAAAATACCCAAATCAGTTTCAAAGAATACACTAATTACTTTGTCAAATTACATGTATGTGTTGATGCATGTGTCAAAGATTTGGTGCTTCAGTGGTGCAAGGTGCTATGATATTGTTGTGTGAATTTCAAGTTATGAAAATACCTTATACACCATATATCTAAATTCACCCACCCAAACAAAAAAAAAAGATGTTATTCAATAGTATAAATACCCCAAATATAGGAAGTTAAGCCATTTTATACCATAGATCATTCTCATTGTGGGTTGTATGGGTTGACAAAGTTAGATGGCTTAAAGGTAGGAAACTAGTAGCATATTAGAGACCATGTTCATGATGTATCAAATATTAAACAATCAAATTTGATGAGTAAGAAGTTGAATTGCTTATACTTGTGTGTATAGTTTAGATTTTTAAAATAGTTAGAAGGCCAATTCTAAAATGGACCACTAGATCATGTGGCTCATTATGCACCACTCTTTACAGCAGTTAGATACATTAAGTTGTATGGTATTATCATACATCCTCCTACATTGAAACATTTCCTCTTCTCCCTCTTTCCCCATCATTTCTGTTACGAGCTTCTTAGCTAATGGGCCACAGATGACAGCAAGGCCCAAGTTAATTAGACCTCAACATGAGAAGAAGCCTCCCCTTTGGACCAAGGACTTTGTCTAAGTCTTAGTGTGCGTAACACTACTCTGCAATTACTTAGGAAATTAAGTAATATTACAAAATTTCTCTTTTGCTAAGTCTTTAGAAGATTCCCTTTTCTGTTATGATTTTGTTGATGCTATGCACACGTGTGTGGTGATCTTGTAGCTAGAATTTTATACGTAGCCAATGATTGAGATAATGAGAAGTAGAAAATTGTTGCAATTCCTTATTCTTCCTCTAAAAGAGCTTCACGACAATCCACGTATCAGTTTCCTTCTTCCCATCCTTTCTCTTCGTTCTACCACCACACTTTCGTCGCTGCCACAATTGAACCAATGCTTTGGTAGGTACTGTGGCCTCTTTGAAGTTTGTGTCACCCATTTTCCATCCACAACCAAAGCAACAACAATCAAGCAAGTTTCAACCTATAGTTTTTATCATAGATCTAGTGCAAATATGCTTTTGTAGATCTGATAGATCTCAGATACTTCAGCTACCAAGCTTATCCCCTTCTCACATTCCAATTTTAGTCACCAAACCAACTACTAGTATGCATATCACCACATTATTTACCAATTTTCTCTTAATCTACATCATATGTACTATATGCTTCCTTTTAAACAAATGTCTTCATAGTTGATGTTTGCCAACTTGTTATTCTGGCTAAGGGCTAAAAAGAAGCAATATCTTCAGTTCATGCATGGAACCAATACATAATAGCAGAGAAAATAAACTCAATCAGTTCAATTCATTCAAAGAGCAAGTGCTGACAAATGCCTAATATTGTTGACCACTTTAGCATAAATATGACAGGAACTCACTCCAAGGGACATCATGTCCACAACAAGCTTGGAGTCATATTCACAAATGATGCTTCTAACACCCTTATCCCACGCAATCTGCAACCCTTGAGCAATGCCATGTAACTTTGCATTCAAACTTGTTGTGAAGCCACAACATCCAAAAAAACTCAAATCAATACCCAAATTATCACGAATCAATTTGTTAGGTCTTAGTTAATAACTCAGATTGCCTAAGGAGCTTCCATCAATGTTGAGTTTGTAATCAAAATCAGTCCCAAACCCCACAAATTTTAACCTCATGAGAAAGATGTCAAATAATACACACTAAAAAATCACTCACCTAATCACAAGTAATAGATGGAAGCAGAGGAATGCTAACCTTGTGGGAGCCACTGTGAGCTATCGTGAGACAACACCGTGACAGTTGAGAGCATAGAACGACACCAATGAACCGCCGTGAGACTACGCCAATGACTGGAAGCGTCATGACTGGAAGCGACATGACAGTGACCTAAGACAATGTAGGCGCGAGATAAGGAGCAGTGAAGGTAAGTACGAGATAGAAGCTAGGAGCACTAAAGGGTGAGAGATCCAGAGGAGAGATAGGCGCGAGAGTGAAGTGTTTAATTCGGGGACAGGTTTTATGATCATAACAACATCGGTTTTCATTGCAAAACCGATGTTAACTATCTTATGTTAACATCGGTTTTCTTAAAAATCTAAAAAATCGATGTTAACAGGACTTGGTTAACATCATTTTTTCTTAACAATCTGGAAAATCGATGTTTACAGGACTTGGGTAACATTGTTTTTCTTAAATATCTGGATAATCGATGTTAAATGGACTTGGTTTATCGGTTTTCTTAAAAATTTGGAAAACCAATGTTAACAGGACTTGGTTAACGTCGGTTTTCTTAAAAATCTGGAAAACGGATGTTTACCAAGTCCTGTTAACATCGATTTTCCAGGTTTTTAAGAAAACAGATGTTAACCAAGTCCATTTAATTACGAATTTGCCAAAGCATTTTCGTTACATCGGTTTTCTCAAAATCCGATGTTAACTTAGCGATGTTAAAGCCTATTTTTCTAGTAGTGTATATGTCGAAACTTTTTTTGATTTTTACTTGTAGTTCCTAATCTACATTTGTTGGATCAAAGTCCTTGAACTTGTTCTTCATTACAATTTTTAGTTCAAGTTGTCAAATAGATTTAATAATCATGTTAGCAGTTTAGTGACTTATCATGTCATCAAGTAGTCTGATGTAGTAAGCACATGTGATTTTTTTTTGGATAAAATGTATTTTAATCTCTTATCATGATGTCAAACTAGTTTATGCACACATTCTGCTCATTTAATTTGAAGTCATATGCATGTGCTTCGTGATTGCCTACATTCTCATGAGTTATGGGTGAGAACTAGGAGTTTCTGGTGAATTCTAATATGAAGTCTAAAACTTTCTCCCTCACCGGTGAGTGAACAAAATTATCCATGACAAGAGGTTGATAACCGAAACAAAATTAATTAAAAAAGAGAAAAATACTTTGAATTAAATAAAGTAATTTAAAAAATGTTATAATGAAAATTAAATTAACACTATTTGTATTATATTAAAATAAAATGTTTTAATATTTAATTTTCTAATAAATCTAAATTTAGTAAAAGACAATTTGGGTTTTCATCTAGTATTGAGTGAGAAAAGATTGTGAAATTAGGGATGTGCTCTTCCAACACCAAAGAAGCGATTTCTGGCAGCAGATGTGATATACGACCTCAGCTGAAGTTGAAATTGCAAGACAAATTATACTATGTTACGGTACGAGATCAGAAGGTGGATTTAATAAACAATAATTTTAGCATTCATTTTTGGTTGCCCTATTTTGAGTCGGTGCATGAGTTGGTTTGTGCTTGAATGTGTTTGTCTAGCATTCATTTTAATAGTAATCATACTTTGACTGTAGGCGATGTGTGATCATGTTTTAATTTTTTGAAGCAAAGTTCCCATTTTGTCCATTTCGTTGGTTTCCTTTGTGTAGTTGTATGATGGTGGCGATGATAAAGTATTTTTTTAGTCGTGTTTTTTGGATTTAGAAATGGAGTTTGATACATAGTGTAGCAGAGTAGTGATTGTGGTTAGATATTGTTTAATTGGTGCCTAAATGTATGAATATTTTTATAGATTCATTTTTTTTTTTGAATTTGGGAAGAGATGGTTGAGGAATGGGAAGTGGGATCCCTGAATTATTCTGAAGATGAGATGATGGTGCTGAAGATGATGACATGATGGAGGATGAAGGGGACATGATGCAACTTGAAGAGGACTTTATTGAGGTATATTTGTTTACTATGCTTGTAGTTTGAATCTAATTTTTAATAATTGATATTTAAAATAACTATATTGATATAATTTTTGGGAGAGGGAGTTTCTAGCATTTTCTATTATTCCGATGATGACGAAATAAATGAAGGGTATGAATCCTTTGATGCGGCAGTTTCTGAAGATGAAAGAGTGTTGAATTGGAGGATTGTTCTAAAGAGTATGTTGTTGAATTGGACCAGCGTTATGAAAACTCCTCTAACGTTGTTGTTTATGGCATAGATTGTTTGCAAGACATTTATAGTTTGGAGTGGATGACTCTGGAGGCTAAAGATTTAATGGGTTGTCATTTTGCAAGCTTAGATCTTGCATATCAATTTTATAATTGGTTTGCAAGAGTGAAATGTTTTTTGCTCGTAAAGGAAAAATTAACATAAATGCAAGATGAGAAGTTATGCAGCAAAATTTTATGTGTCACAAGCAAGGTTTTCGTGAAGATAGAGGGTTGACCATGACAAACCTTAAGCGTGTCCCTAGACCTGAAACTCAATGTGGGTGTGAAGCCTTTTTTCGTGTGCATATATATGGGCATTTCGATCGTTGGAAAATTAAGAAATTTGAGGATGACCACAATCATGAGTTACTACAAAGAAGGGTACGAACGAGTGCTATTGATGTCTTGCAACTGAATACTTTAAGGAAGGTTGGTATGGGGGCAATAGATATCTTTAGTCCATTTTCCATGCAGTCAGAGGGTACGAGAGAGTGTTGTTTGGCAAGAAGAACCTGTATAATCAAATTGAAAAAGAAAGGTGATCTCAAGGTTCAGATGCTATAGGTGCATTACAATATTTGACGTGGTTAACCATGAACGATCGGTTGATGGTTGTACGTCACACAGAAGATATGGATGGAAGATTGCAACACCTATTTTGGTGTGATGGCACAAATCAGTTGGACTACGTCATTTTTGGAGATGTTTAGGCCTTTGGTGCCACATATGGGAAAAACAAGTATAAATGTCCAATGGTAATTTTTTCTGGTATGAACAACCTCAATAAGACAATTGTGTTTGCAAATGCAATTGTTTCAAATGAAACTCAAGAGAGGTATATGTGGTTGCTTGAGCAATTGATGGAGGTAATGAAAGGTGAGGTTCTCACGTATGTTATAACTGATGGAGACATGGTCATGAGAAATGTCATAAATAGAGTGTTTCCTAAAGCCCATGATAAACTTTGTGCATGACATTTGCTTCAAAATGCAAAAGAAACATTGGTAGTGAAGCTTTCCTTTCTGAATTTGGAAAATGTATGTTAGGTGATTAAGATATTGGACACTTTAAACGAAAATGAACATGTATGGTTCCAAAGCTTGGTTTGGAGGAAAATAATTAGGTGAATCAAATGCATGACAGGACGGATATGTGGGCAACAACATATAATACAGGGCAACTTCTTTGTTGGATTTAGAACAACTCCAAGGTGTCAGGGATTGTACTCATTGTTGTTGAAGTTTGTTGGGTCTCGCTGCAACTTGACAGAGTTTTGTTAACATTTTCTGTGATGTCTTAGTTATATGTGTTATAAGCAATTGGATGCTGATTTTGTATGTAAAATAGGAAACGTTGTGGCCCAAACTAATTTTTCAGAACTTGAGAGGTTTGTTGCAAGAGTAATGACGCAAAAAATTTTGGGCATGTTTCGTCAAGTTTTAGTTATGGAGTCAAGATTCAAGGTGGTTGATTGTAGAAATAAAACTAGGAAGTAAATTTATAAAAATTTATGAAATACTAAGTCACAAGGATGGAGTTGAATGTGTCGCACTATCCTACAAAGGACGTGCTCGTATTTTCTTATCAAAGAATGAAATCATTTGAAATCCCTTGTGCCCATATCATTGTTGTATTGGTTTATTTGAATATTGATGAGTTTCCTGAGTCTCTTGTGTTATCAAGATGGACAAACAGTGCCAAGGATGAATATGAAGGTCAAATCACTAGCGCGGAAAACTTTTGGGACTCACATATTGTCAGAAGGTATGTATGGCTACTTAAGTCATATAGGGAGTGTTGTAGTTTAAGTTCACAGAGTGTTGAAGACTACAATTATGTAAGAGAAACAGTTGGTAATGAAATCCAAAAGTTGAAGAAGAAGAATGCAACTAACATGCAAACTAACAGGCCAAAAATTGAATTTTCAAATTCAGGTTTAGGGAATCCAACAAGAGCAAGACAGAGAGGTGGTCGTGGGGGTGTGTCTAATGATTTGATGTCTTTCGGATTGAAAACAAAGCGCACTACGAAGTGTGGTGCATGTACGGTACTTGGGAACAATAGAACTAATTTTCCATGTCTAAAATCAATTGAACATGAAGATATCGACTTTGGCAATGAACAGTTCAATGCTCAAATTTGAGGTAAGAATTGAAACATTTAAACATGTTGCCTTAGAAATCCTTAAATTTTGATTTGTTAATAGTGTTTGGTATTGAAATATAATATGTTGATTATGTGCAGGGAAACATATCAAATCTAGTGTGTTTTGTGCCATGGTTAGGAGCGATGTTGTGATACAATTGTCATTGTTGTCTGGACAAGTAAATGATACATGGTTGTCATTTGTCATGGCTATGTTTAAGGTAAGGTACTAGATGACTTTTAAAACTAAAGTCATATAATTATGTGGTTTAGGCTTATATATTATTATTATTATTAAGTAATGAGTAATTTGTGATATATGAGCACTTGGTTATAGTTATATTAACTAGTGTTATTAAGCTACCCTGTACTATAGAGTGGATATCTATTAGTGACTTTTTGTGTTTATTGCACGATGTAGTGTTTTGATTAAAAGCATTTGTGTCTAAAATGAAGAGTAATATTCATTGTTTTAATGTCAATATTAGGGATGTTGAACAAGTGAATGGAACTCAAACCCAAATTTCACAATTTCATAAGTGCTGATGAACAAAAAACCTTTGCATTGAAAAAAAAGTAGGGCTCACTAATTTATCAAGTATCAAGTCATCAACTTTGTACTTTTTTTATAGACATTTGAAGTAGTAATATTTAAGTTTGTGTCAATTGATAGTATTTTTTTTCCAGAGTATTTGGGTGTATATCAATGATAATGTTACTATTGTTTCATGAGATTAATCCTACAATTTTTTCTGATTGAGTGGTCATGGCTAAAATAATGCCATTGATATCAAAATAGTGGAAGAAGAATAATGGATAATGTTTCACAAAATAATATGTGCAAGAAGCAATTAATTTGTTATCAACCCAATTTTTTTGTATACGAATTCGGTTAAATTAGTCGTTGAAATTAGTCGTTGAAATTAATGCCCTTGTAAGGGGAATATAACTAATTTGTTTGTTGCTAGATATACCTGCCAATGCAAGAGAAAAACTTCAACCATTGGTATCTTGGTGTGATGTCCATTAATGAGAATACCATATACAACTTCGATTCTTTCATGGATCCTCATCTCGTTGATAGTAGGACAAAAGTCTTAAGGAATGTGGTATAGGTTGTAACAGTTTTGTTTGGTAAAATTTTCATTTATCTGTTATTTTTAAATACTACTTAATTGTTTTGACTCTAGTGTGAAGTTATATCCAAGATTGTGGACATTGACACCTACCTTGCTAATTACTTGAAAACTACATTTCATCAAGCAACTTCGGAACTGAAAGAGGCCAAGGGGATTTCTAATAATGGTCACAAGTGAATACTTTAAAAAAGTGTTAGAGTAAACAAATATGGATTTCATCACTAAAGTGTTATCCTTTTCAGTAACAACTCTAAATTATGGGTAATGAAATGGATGGACATGGAGTGTTGCTTCACGCCATATGTTGTAGGCCTAGTCAGTGATTGATATTATTTGTCCTTATTTTATATAAGATATTTGCTATGTGCATTTGTTTCATTTCAAATATGACTTGGGTTATATTTTTTTAACCAGAAGCTAAATGAAAGGTTTGTTTGCATGAAGTTGGAAATTAAATTGTTATCATCTACGCACAATGAATTCTAGAAGGAAATACAAAAAAGGGTTCAAGTCTTTTGGAAGACGGTTGGACACAAACCTGTAGTAATATGAATGGATTGCTTGTTTTTGTGTTTTTTGATATTATTAACAATGTGCATCCTTTTTGATTGATTTTAGTGTCACGGTAGACCTTAATTCCATTTAGAGATTATGATAGACCATAACATTAACCCACTTTTATAAACATTTTTTAAACCTTGTAGTAGTCGGTGTATGTAGAATGCACTACAAGAAAAATGACATGTGCCTACAGAGACTTTTGCCTATGGACGTAAGTTATGTAGGTAAAAGTCAAAAAATACTTATACCTACTAACATTTTTGCCTACAGGCATATTTTATGGTAGGTAAAACTAAAAAATACTTTTACCTACAAACATTTAGTGTGAGTAAAACTCCAAAAATCTTGTGCCTACAATTGTTTGGTGTAGGTAAAATTCTAAAAACTTCTACCTACAAACACTTAATATGAGTGAAATCTTAAACAACCTATACCTACAATTACATGGTGTAGATAAAACTTTTAAATATTTCTACCTACAAATAGTTGGTGTATGTAAAACCCTTATTATTAAATTTATATTAAATTTAAAATATAATTTGTACATTTAAAATTTTCACCAGAGTTTTTCATTAAAAAAATAAAACATAAAGTTAGGGTTGAAATAGTAAGCTGGGGATGCAATGGCAATCTCCAGAATACCACTGATATGTAACGCGGACTCACCTCATTACAAAAATGGCCCAATCCCTCTCATAGCACTTCTACAAAACCCTAGTTTCCCTCTCTCGCCTAATCCTCACCCTTAACCTCTCCGTTCTCTGCTGTCTTTGCTTCTCCTCCACATGCACAGAGACACACTTTTGCAGTCACATTGAGAATGGGGCGTGTTCGCATGAAGACGGTGAAGAAATCCTCACGGCAAATGATCGAGAGGTACTACTCCCCCATGACGTTGGACTTCCACACGAACAAAAAGGTTCTGGAAGAGTGTGTGTTGTGTTTTGTTAATGTTAGTTCATTCTCTCACACCTCACACGCACCTTTTTTCTTTTAGCTGTTTCTAATCCTTTCGCTTAACTCATCTCTTTTTCCCCCTTTTCCCTGTTTTCATCTTCTTATGCATTTTTCTCCTATTCCGATTCCGATTCATGCATTTTAATTATTGCTTTCAATTTTTTTCTATTTTAACTATCTATTTCTATTTTTTCTTTAGGAATGCATTGGCCGCTGGCACTGAAATTTCTGCTATCAAAGGCGTCGTCGAGCACGGCTTGTTCTTGAACATGGCCACCTCTGCCATCATCGCTGCTAAATCCGGTGTTGAAGTCAATACTAAGTGAGATTCAGACGCTAATTCGTAATTTCCTTTTCTTTTCTTTTTTTTTTTAATGTTGTCCGTGTATTATTTTGTTTTTCGATAGGAATAATAATAATAATTATTTCATTTTTTCTTTGATTGTTGTTTCAATTTTGATTTTATTGATTTATATTTTGTTTTCTATTTCATTATTTTTTTCTGCACTTTCGGGAATTTAGGAACACAAACACGAACCCCCACACTCCACAGTTACTCTGTCAGCTAATTCCCTCTGCAATTTCTTGAAATGAGTTTTGTTAAGTTACACATTAACTAGTTAAAATTGGAATGCTTCATAGTTAAAATTTTGTTACAAATCAAATCTATTGCTTATATCAGGGTGAGCTTAATGAAGACAATTGCTTTTCTAGTGCTAAACTACCAGCAAGAGTTTGCTTTTTATGTTGTGTGTGATCAAATTTTTAACTTAAGAGGCAATTATTTATAGTGGGGTGATGAGTGATGGGCTAAGGAATCTATGTGAGATTGGATGATGGAAGTGATGGACAAACAGTCGGCCATAAAGTGAACCTGATTAAAGAATGGTAAGGAAAGATTAAAAGGTGAGAAGGATGGTAGAGAAAACAGATTCAGGGGTACGGAAGCAAGGTATATTTCCTTGCTATCTTTTTTGTGTTCATATTGTTTTGCTAAAAAAAATTCTTAGAACATTAATTAAGAAATTTAAGCAAATTTTTTTATTGGATCATATAAAATTATATCTCTTATAACTTTTTTGAATATTTTCTTATGATTTTTATAATAAAATAATTATTATTTTAAGTTTCTTAATCAGTATACTTGGAATATTAATTAATAAAACCTTAAAACAATCAGTATACTTGAAAATTTGAAAATGAGAATTGTTTTTAAGAAAATGAAAAATTGTTGAATTCAAAGTTGTTTTATAATGTGAAATTTGATATACATAATATCAAATAATTCAACAATGGTTTAATTGAGAAATTTATATTCTATTTTACAAAAAATATTATTAACCTTTTTATGCTGCCATAGTGGACAAATTATCTCAATCCTAAGAACATGAAAGGCTTGTCAGCTTTTTCTATGCTGCTTGCCATGCTTGGAAATGGGCTTATGCTTCCACATGCTCTCTTGATTCACGATTTCATGTGGTAATTATTTTCTTCTATTGACTCATGTGCTCTACCAATAACAAATAATGGCAATGCCAAATTTGCTTCAAGACATAATATCTGAAAGCTGTATTACAGACCTTAAAGCTTTTCTTATCACATGTAATGTATCTTATATTTATTTGTATCTTAAGAAATTAAGATAATTACCCTTTTTCGTGAGTCTATTAATAATCTCTCTCTCTCTCTCTCTATATATATATATATATATATATATATATTCTAACTGAGGGTGTGTAATTATGTATTGACCACTCAAGAATATTCACTCAAAATCAATCTTATTTATATGTTCAACTATATTTTTCAGGCCTCTCTTAGGTGCTTGGCAAATGGATTTTTAAGAGAGGTAGCAACAGGCAGATATGTAAAGACACTTAAATGCTTTATTTGTTATTGTACTAAGTACTAATATGTTTATCTGATTTCTCTTTGTTTCTTCTAGCAGAATCTGACTCCTTGTTAAGAGAGGTACTATCCTCTTCCATCGTATTCTTTCATTCTTTCTTCCTTCCAACAATATTTCTTATTTTAACACCACCACCACTACAAAAAAAAGGTGCATGCTATGAAATGCAACCCAGAGATTTAAATTCATCCAAGTGATAAATGCAACCCAGAGCTCCATCTTTTTTTAAAATCGAGATATCGGCACTATTTGATCACCAAATGCAAAGGAAAATTATTTTGTCTCAACTAAATGAAATCAATGAGTTTTTAATTTTCTTAAAAAGGAAATTATATTAGAAAGAAAAGATGTAATGTACGATATATGAAGAGAATAATACATCATTCATAACAGGGAGGGATTGAATAAATAAAATTGGGCTGAAAAAAAGTACCATGGTTGCACATTCCAAAAATAATAACACCCTTAAATAGGAGAATGTTACCTTAGTGTCTCCACTGTAAGGCACTCCATTATATCCTAGCTGCGAAATTTTAGAATCACCAGTATTGAATGTGTTTAATCAAGCATGTATGATATAGATTGGGTTATTATACCTATTAGCTAGGGATTTTGGTTAAGTTTAGATTTAAGAATTTTGTCTTGTCTTTTGATTTGATTAGTTTAGATTTTATTTTTTCAGACATTGTTTGATTTGTTGGTCTATGTATCATAAACCTCAACCAGCTTTGGTTATTGAATTATATTTGATGTTTCCATATGTAGAGAGTATCTGAAATTGGGTTCAAGAAGCACTCAGTCCTAGAGGAGTACTCTAAGCTTAGCAGGAAAGTACCCTGCCAAGAGAATTCCATCAGTCAGAGCACTCAATCCTGTGCAAGCACTTTCTTCCATTTCCCTCTCATTTTTTGTTTGATTGGTTGCTCTTTTTTGTTGTTAGTTGAAATTTTCATTTTTGTCTTCTGACATCTGATATCTCATATTGCACAGATAAGAAGCTACTTGCCAGCCATTTATCTTTTATTAGTGGTGTTTTGCTGTGTTAAACATCTTATAGGTATACGAGCTACCTAACTGACATCTGAATCTTGTTAATTACTTTGCTATTAAGTGACTCATTCTTTACATAAGCTAAAGTCTACTTAGAGGATACTAGATTAGATCAGGTTTATTATGATTGGAATTACAACTTGCAACCTAAAAGGGGTGGAACAAGGAATATGAAGAGATGGAAAAGCATATAAAAAATAGAGGAATGAATAGCAACAGGAAAATGGAAATTATGCTTCATGGCATTTGACAGGTGTATGTTTAACCTCAGAATTCTTAAATAATGTGTCTATCAAACACATTTCTGTATTCTTTTTTAAGTTGAAAAAGGAAAAATCATAGGTATCATTTAGATGTCTTATTATGTGATGGTCACCATATGAGTGCCTTTTATACTCAACATTTTTTCATATTCTTCCCTGCTTCTGTAAAATAATTCTTATTATGTTCCATGCCTTTTATAGTGACCTTTTCATGTTCTTGTTCCTAAACGGTTAGAGAGTCTGTATATTGAATTATTGATCACTCACATGCTCCTTATTTTCTTGCTTCTCTTCAGATTTGGGTTCCATCAAATCCAAGAGGTGCAGAAAGATTACCTCCGGCATTGTTGAAGTTGAGTCGGACTATTATTTGCGTAGACTGTGGGGTAAATCCTAAAATAGTTTCATTGTGGCCACAATTCTAAATATCGCTAGAAATTTTGTTTTTTTTTCCTCTCCCTATTTTTCTTCCATTTTGTGAGGTGGGTAGGGGAGTTGGAGCAACGAAAGTTTGTCTTTTGTGTGCATCAAAATAATGTAGCTAAATTTCAGCTTAAGGCCTTGTTAAGTGCTACATGATAGCAAAGCAAAATAAGTCTTTTATATCTTTGGCTAGATTATTTGCTTGCTTATATGAAGGAAAACAAACAAATATTTAGTGGACAGAGCATTTAATTAAGTTCACACTTGCAGGATCTAACGTCCAGGCCAAATTACCTTGTAACCTTCACTGTTGGCTATGATCAGAAAAATAATATTGATGTATCTGTGAAAAAGGTCTTAATCAGTTCATTCCTCTCTCTGTTTGCATATGCTTGTTTATGTGTCTTTTAACTGAAATTTGCTTGAATAGTTTTCAGGGAACTTCACTATCCTGCTATTTCATTATGATGGCCAAACTGGTCAAAGCAGGCTATTCATGTGAGTGTTCACAAACAAACCAAATGGTAAGGAGCTAAGCTGTTCATTATTTTTTAGAGGATAAATTTTTGTTGTAGTTTTCGCAATTAATAGTGTTTAGTGCTTACCTAATTTTGATTGTTAATATATTGACAATTTTAGTTTTTTCCTCTTAGGTGGTATGCCAAGCGGTTTCTGCATCCTGACATTGTGGCACCGTATGACTATATATTCATATGGGATGAACACCTGGGTGCTGAGCATTTTAATGCAGAAGAGTGAGTATTGGATATGAGAGGGATATTTTTTTAAAAGATTTTATTTAATTTCCAATCAAATTTTCATATGCCTCTCTTATTTCAAGTGCAGGTACATACAACTTGTTTACTAATTACATCCACTGATCTAGTTGTCAATTGTGAAGGTTAGTGGTTACAAGATTATAAATTACAGCCAAATGCAGACTAATAATATTCTTATCTATCTGAAGTTATATTTCACATTTCAAATATATTTGTATCATATCGAGTGTCCATATCAGAGTATGTGCTTCATAGATTTCATATACCCTCCAGGATCTAATGGTGGTCTGATTTAAATTTTCTATAACATGGTTATGGGAGTTTGAAGATGAAGGATCTCATGTATCAATGCATTTGTGTGTGTTTTTGGACTTAGAAGGTTTAATGCAGATGGCATCAATATTAGTGTAGCTAAAAATTGATTAGAAATGTACAGAGTAGTGTCAAAAAGAATCTGACATGAAATTCTACATCCTTACTTGAGGTTTCATTAAAATATTTTGGAGACCCTGCACAAAATGTGTGCAACTTACATGATTCTATTTTAAGGATTACTATTTCAAAACTGGAAAATTTTGTAATTAGGCAGGGTATAACTTTGTACCTTGATTTTTTTTTTTTGGTTAGTTGTGCATTGATTGGTATTTAGATATTATCTTGTGCATTCCTAGATTAAGAATTTACTTGACTTGGTTCAAAATATCAAGATTGTTAAATTTTGTATATTATTCAATATTCAATATTCTTTCCTTCAATTATATTGTTTTTTTATGAAATTAAATAATAAGAAAATAAAATATATTTAGTTTAATTTTCATTATTATATGACATTTACCTACGGTTGGATGTTGTAGGTAGATGTTAATGACTTTTACCTACAGTTAGAGGTTGTAGGTATACATTAATGACTTTTACCTACACCTAGAATAAATGGTAAGTATTACCTATAGTGACAGACAAATATAATCATAGGTAAAAACTTGTACATTCAGACGAAAAATCGTCACAATACGACCCCTCAAAGTTGACGGAGAAAGTATCCGTAGGTAAATGCAATTATACTTCTACCTACAAATTATTGACTTATAGTGACAGATTTTATTTGTAGGTATAAATCAATTTTATTGTAGTAATGATCTATAATGTGTTTGTATTTTTTTTTTTTTTTTTTTTTGCATTTCACGGTGTATGTGACAATTATTCTGTAATTAATATTTAATATTGTCTGCTATGTGCTTTAAATGTTTTGTCAACTATATGTCCATTGGCGAAGTAAAAATTGACATGGAATATTCTAAAGGAAATTGCAAAAACATCAAGAATCTCATCTTATTAGTTTGATGGATGGAGGGTGCGCACGATGATCTTAGTGAATATCAGACTTATCTCAAAAAATATATTATATAGTCGACTGGTAATATAGTTAATACATTACAATTCACTTGTAGTAAGGTTGGTTTTGGTTAAAAATTTTGATGAAAAATTAGCAGGGAAATTATAGTAACACCTAATATACAATAAACACGAATATATATAAATGATTTATTTTATTTATTATATCCTCCACTAAAATTTAGTAAGCATTACAATTTATTTTAAAAAAAAATTACCACGGGAACGCCATAGTCAATAGTATACATGTTCACATTTTTTTATTATCCCCTCCAATTTTTTATCTATAACTATTAATAAGGATAATTATCCTTTTGATGTAATTATTTTCAATTCTTAAATTATCTTTCAATATATAACTATATGTTTTTATTTCTTTATTTAATCTTTAAAATGTAACTGCTATAATTACTTTCTTAACTTTCAATATATTATTATTTTCATTTCTTTCCTTAGCCTTCAAAATGTAAATGCAAGTGGCTCTCTTTTAACTAGTAATAATAATAACAATCTATACCATTATATAAAGGAAATACCTTTTTTAATAACTATTTTGGTGTACATATTTATTAGGACCATTCTACCCTTCATTAATTGCATACTCTCCCACTTAAATCTATACCATTATATAAAAGAAATACTCCTTTTAGTAACTTTTTCGGTGTACACATTTATTAAGACCATTCTACCCTTTATTAATTACATACTCTTCCATTTAAAATAATAATAATTTCGGTTAATTATGTACCCTTCATAATTTTTTGTACGGTTAACTTTGGTGTGACAAGGTTTTTGTATGGATTCATTTATTTTACTTGTTTGTAAACTGCTCCCACTCTCCCACTTTCATGTTCTCTCCCTTTTCTTTTCCAATTTTCTATCTCCCAGATTGATCCCATAATTTCTTCAAGAAAAGGCTACATCCAGGTTATTCTTTTCTAATTCCTTTCCTTCCATGTTGCCAAATTGCCTCCCAAAACCCAATGTTATAACTTTATTTTATGTCTGATAGTTTTTCTGTTTGAAGCAAGGGAGTTTAATACTATAAAAAATGATTATTTTTCTTCATTTTCTTGGTTGCGTTGAGGCTTAGATTGTTTGGTCTGTTACTCTTCCGCCATGAGTCCATGTAAGCTTCAGCGATTCTAGAAGGGTCTCTTATCACTGATTTGTCAAAGAAGTCTGTGAGACGCTGAGGTAGCAATAATAATAACGATGTATTGTTTTGAATTAGGTTGGAGCATATATAAGCCCATGTTTTGATGAACATAGTTGAAGATTTTCCATCGAAAGTTGCATGGGGTGTGGTTAAGAGGTGGGGTATCAAACTAAGCTTTATGTTTTTCTAATTTAATTATTTCCATCCATTTCAGTTATCAATGATTTGTGTACAGGGATTTTTTTACCGAGAGTATATAGTGCAATGAGCAGTGCCGAGGCATTTTTTCATAATCTAAACATTTTAGTTGTAGATTTTTCTCTTTAAATCACTTCCTTAGTGTTGGGAATTGATAACCAAGATCAAAGAACTCACCCACAAGGTGCTTCTCTACATCTTAGTATCATTTCTTCCAGAGTTCAGTTTGTTTGATGCCTGATAATCGATGTCGTATCGTTTCAAAACAATTAAACTACGCTAATTATGTAGCACAGGATTAATCTAGGTCGACTTAGAGACACGATCAATTTGGTTCCAACTTCAATTCACTAATAAACAATAAGGATTTTTTGTCGAACAATTTGCATGCAATGAGTAAAATTTGTGAAAACAGAAACTACGATTGAAGAAAAATGCAAAAAACTAACAGAATTAATAAGAGGTATTTTAAAAAAGATTAAAGAACACCAATCCAATTCACCAAACCAAGCAATGCAAATTATCATAGTTCTCAGATCATGATCTTGTTATGAAAAATCATTCAATTTCATTAGAAACAGTTCAATTGAATCAACTCCT
The DNA here is from genome assembly GCA_007407185.1 of Glycine tomentella. Taxonomy (NCBI): domain Eukaryota; kingdom Viridiplantae; phylum Streptophyta; class Magnoliopsida; order Fabales; family Fabaceae; genus Glycine; species Glycine tomentella. The sequence continues at coordinate 20,975 of PYAF01002329.1, read as the reverse complement.
AAATTAATTGAAACCACAAACCTAATTGAAATATCATCTAAATAATATGTGATTAAATTAAAAATTAGGAAATGAATCCATAGTCTAATTTGTTTTCAATCCTAAACACATTCATAATCATGAAAAATGAATAGAGGATTGAAGAAGAAAGTAAACATTCACACTGAAATTCAAATACCAAACAAGAATTCAAATTCTCCTTACTTGGATTGGATCCTTGAATTGATTGATTGTTTAGCCTTCTATGATCATCATCAATGGAAGACCCATGAAATTAGCACATGAAAATGGAAGAACAAAAATGAAAATGAAGAAGAAAGCTCAAGAACAATGAAGAACAGTTGAGAGAAAATGGGAGAAAAGATTTTAATTTTAAAAACTTCTAAAAAAAACTACAAAATTTGTTTTTGCTTAAATTTAGTGTAACTTTCACTAACTAATTGCACTAGCATATGTAGGAAAGGATGAGCCATGAGTAGGCTCATCTAATCTAATTAATTATGCTAATTACACCAATAAAAATTCAACTCACAACCCAAAATTCAAGTGCAGAGGTTTTGACTTCCAAGCATAAAATAATCCTCAAAATGACAAAATTGACCTTGTCTTATCGCTGCAAAATTGTAGACATTTTCCTTATCTTTTCAGGGACTATTCATATGTGCCATTTGGAGTTTTGTAGAACTCTTTAGGTCCTGCACAAGGAAGATAAGTCAAGTGAGCAAAAAATCCAAAAATAAGCAACAATTAACAATTAAGTCCACTTGTTTGCCTAAAACAAAAACTGAATTAGAATAAGAAAATAAAAACCCAAAAGAAGTCAAATAAGCTAAGAAGAAAAAAAATATTAAACTACAAACACTCAATAAGTGTCTTTCATGTTTTTTGATTGAAAAGTCTCTATCATTCTTGATTTATTATTGTTCTTTTAAGCTTTTGATTTTTATGATGTTTTCTTTTTAGGATGCAAGAGTCATAGAGTTTATGCATAGCCTTTCTGAGTTCCAAAGATAGGCAAGAAAAATTGTGGAACCATTGAAGGTAACTGGAAATTAATTTTCGAAAGGTCTTAACAACTTTTTATGGGTATTGAATTTTTAATGTGCACTCCATTCACATAATTTTGCCAACCTGACAACTTTTTATTGCGTATTTTTTAGAAAATTTAGAGTAGAAAATCAAGATAGTTGTGTTTCTTTTATTTACAAGTTACAACTTGAGTTTCTGCTTTCTCTTTTCATTTAAACATGATTTTCAAGTATAAAATGCTAATGAACTTCTTGATTTGTTCTGCATATAACATGGTAAAAAATTTAGTATTGAAATCATCTACTCAACGATATGATCAATTCATTTGTTTTACTTTGTCCTTTAATGATTAATATTAATTTCACAAACTCATATATATATATATATATATATATATATATATATATTCTATTTGTCAGCACTACAGGAGCCGTGACTATTGAGATTGCATCTGACCTCCATTGATATCTCATGGGATAAGAGATATTGAGACAACTTCAGTCCCTAAGCCATGGTACTACCCCATTTGAAAATGATGGAAAGTTGCTCACTACCTTGCAAGTCTGTCATGCGCACACTTTAAATGTGAATGGTCATGGGTGTTATTTTGACTTTTGATATTAACTTACCTTTGGTGTTTAGTGGGTCAAACCATGCTAGCAACATCGGTTTTCTATAAAAATCGATGTTGTTACATCACAGAAACATCAATTTTTCAATAAAAACTGATGTTGTTACCTAATTTAACATCGGCTTTAACTAAAAATCGATGTTGTTTTTATTTTTATTTTTTAATATACTTTCTCTTTTATTAATTTAACCCAATTTTAACCAGCAAATTTTAAAAACAGACCAGACAGTTTCAAATTTTAGTACAATATGTGAAGAATTAGTAAATTGAATAGTTTCAATATACATAAAATGAATGTAATTTTAAACCATACAATTATTTGATTATAAATTCCCCTAATTAGCTAATGTTTCATTCTTAACTCTAATATAAAATGAAGCCCACTGAAGTCGGATTGCCTTCAATCTCTCTGGCTCCAGTGGTCTTTGATTAGTAAAATACTGCATCACATAATAAAACATAATTTAATAAGTATAAATAAAAATGAGTATAACAAATTACAAATAGTTTTGAATTAATTGGACAATTGCCATGTCCCAGTTATCTCGGAAGCCTCCTTGCACTATGTAATATCCCGTAGGCCTCCGGTGTATTATCATTAATAATATCAGATTAGCGCTTAAAACATTAGTTAACAACTTAGCGGAAGCATAGAATCGCTTTTCTTGATTTCATAATGTATAAATGGAACAAATCACAAATAATACACACATCAGAATAATAAACACCCCTGCTGATCCAGTTTCCCATAGAATAATATAGGCAGACAAACATATGCATAACAATATACTCAGGAGGAAAGTTCATATCATTCCATCAACAGTTCTGTACATATAAATACATCAGTCTCCACACCACACAGTGGTGATACAAAAGGATAACGGCCCTCACATGAGGGTATACAGAACTATACATATCTCAGGTGTACACACACACCCCTTCCCTTCTCAGGTGTACAAAACAAGATCAAAACAAAACTGAGCCTTCAAGCTCTCTCTCTGCTATCTGGCTTAGCAGACACGTCTCTACTGGGACCTCCTGCCCTGAGACTACTCTCCTCTGCCAGAAGAGCCACCTATAAACATATAAACCCCACACGATGTGAGATACACATCTCAGTAAGCTCAGGGTCCATGGAGGAATCTCCTCCACCCTGGCCCACTTTCCATGATACAAACATCAGGCAATCACAACAATTGGCCACCCGGCCCTCATAACAATATGAGCAAGTCATCTTGCTCTATGTACGGCGTATCATCATCAACGCCTAACCTCAGTGTGAGACCGGAACTCACACCCGTGCCATCCCATCGGGAGCTATCCCTTACGCATGGATGCACGTATGTGGTACCTCCGAGAATAGGCTTCAACCGCGACGGGACATATCTATCTCTTGGTTTTAAGGGATCATCATCACCCTGGGATCATCATCACCCATGAGCAAACCAAACTAGGAGGAAACCATCTCCTAGGGAGGTCCATATCTATCTTACTGGCCAGAAGATCTAATAACAGGCATAATACATTTCTCAAGCATAGATGCACATACATATCATTATGAGGATGCCACCGACACCCTCGGTGTCAAGCCCTAATCAAGGCATATAGGCTCATATCAAAACCAAATACAACAAGCATCCAATCACAGGGAAAACAGAAATCCTCTAACTTAGGGTTTATCAAACTCAGCCCACACTAGGCTTCTGACCTTTCAATGTCCATCATGGCTGAATACAGAGCAATTGAGTCACCTCAGACTCAATGCCCATCATATACATGAGTTCAAACTCTCATCAGCCCATAACTCCATATATCTCTGGAACGGTCTAACCCTCATTAAAGGCACCGTCCAACTAGCCTTACAGGCTCAGAACAAACATAATCAAGGCTCTAGCAGGTCATAAGCCCAATAAGTGACTCATCACTAAAACCACACAAGCAACCAAAGAGCCAAGATTCAAAGTTCCCCTAATCAAAAACTAAAAGCTAATCCTTCATCACTACATTGCTCTAAACAAGTTTCTCTACAAGACCCTGGGCTAATACTAACCCCAGCTCAAGTGGGTTACTATTCATAGAAAACCCCAAATCAAAAATTAACCGGAAAAACTCGAGTTTCTTACCTCAAAACTGATGAGGAATGCCTCTGGACATCGCCCCCTAGCCTGGGTGTCTGTAAAACGCCGTTATTCCTCGCTTAACTCGAGTTCCTAGAAATTCCCTTGGAAAGGGATTCTCACTCAAAGGGGTTTTTCAAGAGAAAGGATGAAGGATTAAAGCTCTCAAGGTGTTTCTCACAAGTTTAATGGTCATTGGGAGGTGTTTGGGTCAAGAAATAAGGTCCTAGGAAGCTTGGGCACTCCAACAATGGAGGTTTTGGCGTGGAGAGGAAGAAGAACTGTTTTCCTCTTCAAAAATCGCGGTTTGGCCTTTTATACTGGGCCTGCCAGAGGTCAGGCGCTGATCGCGCCACCTCTGGCGCTAACCGCGCCACAAAGGCGGTGTCTGTGGCGCCAACAGCGCCACTCCCACGCCCCAAGCGCCAACTTCCAGAACCTTTGGCGCCACCCGCGCCACACTGGCGCCATCAGCGCCATCCTCCCTTGACCTTATGGCGCCGTCCGTGCCACACCTGGCAGTGATCGCGTGGAAAACCAGAGAAAATTGGTTTTCCAGGCCACTTCCTGCGCCACCAGCGCCAACCATGGCGCTAACCGCGGGGGCTGGGAATTCTCTGGCGCCTCTCGTATGGCTTTGGCGCTCTGGGTGTCAAGTTCCAGTGGGTTTGGAGCTACCCCCGTCAACCCTGGCGCTACCCACGCCACACCCCTCGCAGGGTTTTCTGCTGAACAATCCCGGCGCTAATCGCGCGGGATCTGGCGCCAACCGCGCCACACTGAAGGTCATCACACACTATCGTCGACATTCAATGCATGACATAATAGCCACACTCAGTGCTTCCTTTTTTCTCATTACACTAAATTCAATAACATAGTCAAATTTAAATTGAAATTTGTGTAAATAGTAATAAAAGTTATTTTGAAGAAATAAACTATTATTTAAATGACTTACTTTAACCGCAATACATTTAATTGTAGCCTTTGATTTATTTCCCTGGCTATCATGGATTCCTTTCAAAGCACTGCTTAAGACAAACAAGGAGGCATATTATACAATTAACATATTCATGTCTTACAAATCATAAAGTAAATGTGTTACAAATCACAACCTACCTATTAATAATCTCTTTCAGGTAGTTATCAAGCTTATTGTGCAACGAACAGAACCATATGACAACATTGTCCTTAGGACATATAACGACCAGTTGCCAATGTGCCCTGCATTGGAGAACATTAAGTTATGATACTTTATACATTATTTTGATTCAATTGTACAGTTTTACTTACCCATTCAAGTATGCTCCAAGGTAGAGATGTTTCTGTGAACTTTGCATCCATTTCATAAGATAGTCCTCAGATATAAATTGTCATTGCCCAGATCTCTGTATGGACTGTGGCTCAATGAATCCATAAACAAAAGAAATATCCGATTGCAGACATAACTCATTCAAATGCCGATTGTTTTGAAAATAAAGTCAATTATGCATGAATATAAAATAATTAGTCATGTAATGGTAGACAATGTAAAGTGACTTACATAATCCACAGTTGTAAAACGGAGATGTTCAAACATTGACCACCGTGGATTATTTCAGAAATATATTCATGCTTTATGTACAACAGAAAGTCCTCGTTATACACCCCGAACAAGCTACAGTCCCACGCCACCTGTATGGGTCTAGGGAAAAGGTGGGGGATGGTCAATGCGATCTGGTATAGGAGATCCTCATCAGGTTCCGGCTTATGTACAGGTTTCGCTGGTCCCTGAGGTCCCTGTTTATCCTACACAGTTAACAAACATAAGTCAAAGACTGTGTTCACTTTAAATCAAACTGACAATTTTCTAAATGATAATAAACACACACAAAATCGACCACCTTGTTCAAAATAGGTTGTACAAGATGTGTTGGCCAAGCAAAGAAGGTGTTTTGGGCCTGCCCTACTAATTAAACCTCTTCTGTGGGTACGGGGACGCGAGCATCAACATCTTGAACTTTCTCAACACCCATCTTGACCTGATCATTCCCCTGAGGGATGCTGTGGACGGTTTTCGACCCCTCATAAATTCTTCCAAGGGCAACCAGGCAAGGAGGATTGTCATCGATATACAACCCACGCCTGCCAGACGCAGCCGTGTCTGGGTCCTGCCAGAGGAATCAACACAGCTGCCCTTCATGTCGACATAGGCACCATAAGGACATAGCTGAACCTCTAGAGGCGGCATGGCACTCTGAGACTGCATCTGGGACTGCAGGTGGATGAAGGACATCATGAGCTGTTGCGTCACTCTTTTAGTGATCGACTACGTCACTCTTTTAGTGATGGACTGCTCCTGCTCAACCTTGATGTTGTCTTTTAGTCGATCCAAGTCTTCAGGGTTCATTGACTTTGACTAACGAGAGGTTGATGGAGCCGGTCTGAAGTAGTGTTTGATGGTCACACTGGCTCCAACAGCATGGACATGACCTGGGTGCTCTGATCGTCCAATGGCAGCAGTTAGAACATGCTGACGGCCACTGGCGACAAAGCTACCCTGTGTCGATTGCCCTTCTAGGGTATCCTGCAATCAACATAATGAATTACATGAATTTTGTTATTTGTTGTTGTTTTTGTAATTAATGAACAATAAAAAATGAATTCATTTATTATCCTCTCTGCAATCTCCTGTGCCACCTCAGATGTCATGGTTCCTATTTTCTTTGTACAAGGCAGCTTCCACTTGATGTGCTGTCTAACAGGAGACGGAGGATGAAGGATTGTCTCGGTGCTCTTGGCTTCGCCTACTTCCTCCAATCTTTTCTTTTGTTTCTCCTCCATCAATCTCTGTTCCAGTAAATCATAACCCCCACGAGACAACACGTGAGGGGTAGTGTTTAGCTTCTGGATGGCCTGCGTTTTCTTTCTAACATCCTGTAAGAATTACACAGATTGTTGTCATGCAGTTTAAGGTTAAAAATACTGCATAATTATGAAATTATATGCATGAAAGTCAACTAACCTCCCAGGAAGCCGCTCTACGACTCTCACAGAACTGGTGCCACTTGTCTTTTCTAATTCCATATTTTCCACAAACAGTGTCTTCTTCCTCGCCCCTCCCTTGTGCCAGAGCCCACTTAGAGGTCAAATCAGACTTGAACTGCCTCCATCGCTCTCCTACGGTCTAAAGAATTTTCTTCTTCGACCGTTGGTCGGACGCTTCAAGTATATCAAATTCATCCTGCGACACAAAAAACAATTTTAACAGTTACAACAACATTTAAATTTTATTGCTATAAACAATTACAGAAACGTTGAACACTTAATTGTAATACCTGAATGTCCTCCCAAATCAACTCCTTATGAGTTTCAGGAACTTCCTTCCAATTTCCGATGGTGACATCCACCTTGTCTCAAGCCACGATCCCTAGATATGTCCTCAGTTTCTTCTTATGGGGACCATCAGCCTTCCGAGTGGTAGGATCCACGTGAACCACTGGTCTGTCAACCCCAACGAGTCTGGTAGACAATGACCTCAGTCATGTTGCTTTCCTAGTCTTCTTTGTCGTAGACGGCGAAGGTGCCAACTAAGGAGGAGGAGGAGAGCTCGGTGGTGTAGTCATGATCCTGTAGAAAACAAAATTAAATAAAGTTAACTAAAAAGTCCAGTAAGTTATGAAATTATAAAGCTGGAGACAACTTAATATAAAATAAACATTACGTTAAATGAAGTTAATTAATTCTCCTTCATCATGATCATTACGATTTGCATGAACGTGGTCAATTTCTTCGTCCCTGCTGATGTTAGGGATTTTTATTGAGTAATGATTCAGACCAGTATCAATGGTTGAGTCATCATCGTTAAGATTAATACCAATGATTTTTCCATGTAGTACTACTGACCATCTTTCATCACAATGATCTTCAACATAAAACACCTGTTTAGCTTGTTCTGCCATGATGAAAGGTTCATTTTGGTAAGCTACCTTCTAAAGATCTACCAAAGTAAATCCCGAATTGTTGGTTCGCACATTGTAACACCTTGAAATTTCAATAACTGCAAATATATATTGTATGAATTATTCTTGTGCAATCATTGATGTGAGTGTTAGGTTATGTGAGATTTGATTGGTCTATATTTAAATTATTTGGGTGAAATATTAATTAGAGATATTACAAAAATGTTTGAAGAGAAATGACCATATTACACTTCCTTTGAAGCAGAAATTACGGAAATGCCCTTGAGGTGAAAATGACGATAATGCCCTTGGATATTTTTGGTTAAATATTTTAAAGTAGAAGTTACAAAAATACCCTTGAGCTAGAATTACACAAATACCCTTGGATATTTTTAAAATTACAATCATACCCCTAGGGTGGGTGACAAATTACCATAGTACCCTTGAGGCTAAAAATTACCAAGACATCCTTTGATATTTTGTGAAAGCTTGATGAAATTACAGAGTGCCCTTGGATGGCAAATTACCAAAATACTTTGTGACAAGAAGCCTTAGAATAAGATTTCTATGAATTTTATACGGTCATAACTTTGAAATTTTATTCAGGAGAATTCAAGCATCACAAAAATATGGAAAAATGATAAATAGAATCTGTGAAATTTTCTCTTAATTATAGGATGAATAAACTTATTTAATAAGATGGTTTAGTAATTTTGATGGTTAGAAGCAGAACGGACCAATCAGAATTAAGATAAGAGCAGTCTTGTATGTAAGGTCAGTGTAACACTCTGTATAGACTGCTTGTGAGCAATTTATACTGTAATTGAAGTCAGTTTCTGGAAAACTCTAGAGTTCTGTTATTTAATATTATCCTTTAGGTAGAAGAGTTCAAATTGAACTTTACTTCCTCTTAAGGAATGCCATGTGTGAAGTCATGTTGGAATTGAATTCTTCTTCTTCATGAAAGGTGACATATGGACACAAGGAGAACCACACAAGTTTCTTCTCTTTAAGGAAATGAAAACATGATAAGTAGAAAAATATCTTAAGATTCATAAATTAAAATGATAAGATACAATCATGAAGGCTTAAGAAATACCTAGCCACTTGTAAGCCACCATTGATGAAGGAATAAGAAGCTATCATAAACTTGAAATACATGTGTACAAGTATGGCATGAAGAGAAGAAAAATCTTCTCTTATTTCTCTTTGTTGGCCACGTGAAATAGGTAGAATAATGAAGAAGATTCATGAACTTGCCAAGTGGAGGGACACTTAGAAGAAAGTCATCATGGCTTAGAAGATTTTTATAAAGCATAGAAGATATTTAGGAAAACCATTATGAGCTTAGTTAGAATGAAATGGAATGAGATGAAACTAAGTTCTAACGAAACCAAATGGGAGTAACTAGGTAGAAATGTCCTTGAATATTTTATTATTTTCCAAACTCTATATAAAGGGAGGAAGGCCTTAAGTGAAAGTTATTTTCCAAACTTCCTTTCTACCAACATTCACATGAATCACTCTTCTCCCATCTCTTTCATTTCACTTTCATCCTTTCCTTTTCAAAGCCTAAATCAAGTAGAAAAAGACCCCACTTTCTTGAAGAAATCACGTGTAGAAGAGCTAGCATATTAAGAAGAGATAAACAAGCTTAGCAAAGAGGTTATAAGGTATATATAGGGAAGCTTTATGACAAAAAAGTTTAAGTGTTGTTTGTGTTTGAATAAGTGTTTGAAGGTCATGTGTTGTCGAGTGTTTCTATGAATTTCTATGAAGTTCATGTGTTGCTGAGTGTTTCTATGAATCTCTATACATAAATGATATGTTGAATTTCTGAGTAAAAGTATGTGAGATAGTGATTGAGGACTGATGTTGAAAATACATATGAAAAGAGTTATGCATTAAGTGAAGCAAATTCATGTGTCTCATGTGTATAAGAGTTGCCTCAAAGAGGAGGTGTGTCAGATAGATGCAGGAACTGAGTCCGTGCGTTTAGACAAAAGGTGTCTGAGCTGGGGGTGACTCTTGTGGTGGGGAATCACACCACCCCTGATGATCACATGAAGTGTGGGTGAGAACCTGGGCAACACCGAGAGACCCTGACTGGTCGGATAAGTTCTGTGCCACAGGGATGGAGCTATCTTGACAATTAGTACTAAATATTGAAAGAGTTTAAGAGAATCATGCATCATGATAAGAGTCTAAGAGAATCATGCACCTTTGAGGACGTTATTATGAACATCTACATATTGAATATATTTTCTTGCTTAAATTATGTTTATCATAAACTTACCCTGTATTTTGTGTCTGTGGTTGACACCTGCTATGACCTCGATTTTATTCGGGCGAGCAGATGAACAACAAAGAGAGACCACTAGCTGTTTACAAGAAGAGAATTTTGTTTGAAGATGATATGTTTGAAGATGTATTCTTTTGTTACAGAGTGTTTTGAATTAGTTACGTAATAGAACCAGTGTCAGTTTGTAATCTTATTATATATTACTTCAGATTTATAAATATTACTCAGTAATGAAATTTTCTTGGAGTATCAGTTATTGGCAAAATTTTGTTATATTCAGTTGAGTGCTTTTAAGAAAATTGAAAAGAAATTTTCATTAAAAATCAATAATAACAAGATCATAAGTTGAAGTGTTACACACACCGCTATTGCTATCAACCCACTTACACTTGAAAACACACATAGTGAATTTAACATAATTAAGCTCCCAGATGTCATCATTGACTCCAAAGTAAGACATCGATGCCAAACGGGGATTGTGGTCATGCATAGTAGATAAGTGTTGTGATTCAGCCCTAAGAGTAACCTCACTATTTTGCATTGTGCTTTTGTCATCTTGTTCTTTGGTGTAGAACGAGTACTTGTTGATATCGTATTCCTGCCAACTTCTAACATTTCTTTTAGGACCATCTGCTAACTTCTTTATGGTGTAGGAGGAAGATTCATCACTAAATATTGTATCTTTAAACCAATCCAGGAAAGTCTTAGTATGTTCTTTCAACAACCTATTCCTCATCATTTTTTGATTACTTTCCTTGACTAAGGCTTCATGACAAACTATGTCTGGCAGGACTTCATTACTATTATTAAGTACATACAAATGAGCTTGTTGCAATTCCTGTAAACTAGGAGTTATAACATGCACCCTCGTAAGCCATTTCCTCCCACTTTGTCGTCATGCTGGGTCTCGGGAAGCCCAACAGGTTTTGCCTTTTCAAGGTACTCTAAACAAAATTCTACAGCTTCTTCTGCAATGTACCTTTCAACTATGGATGCTTTAGGACAATGTAGGTTTTTTGTATACCCTTTCAAGATCTTCATGTATTGCTCGATCAGGTACATCCACCGTAAATAAACGAGACCACACAATTTAAATTTCCTTACCAGATGAACAAGTAATTGAACCATTATGTCAAAAAATGAAGGAGGAAAATACATCTCCAACTGACACAAGATAATTGACGCTTCTTCTTCCAAGTCATATAACTTTACAGGGTCCATGACTTTGCTACAAATGGAACTGAAGAAAAAGCACAACTGAGTTATAGCATGCCTCACTTTGTTAGGCAAAATGTCTAGAATCGCTACGGCTAACAGTTGTTGCATCAACACGTGGCAATCATGAGACTTTAAGCCAACTAGTTTCAGATTTTTGATCTACACAAGGTTCTTAATATTTGAAGAGTATCCCTGTGGCACTTTCACTCGGCACAGACACTGACAGAAACTTATCTTCTCATTTCTTGACAAAGTGTGACATGCTGGAGGCAAGTATATTTTTCTTACCATCATACCTAGGATGTAATGCTCATGTATACCCAACTCAACAAGATCTTCACGAGTGTTCAAACCATCATTTGTCTTGCCTTGAATGTTAAGCAACGTGCCGATGACACTATCACACACATTTTTCTCCACATGCATAACATCGATACAATGTCTAACATCTAGATCAGACCAGTATGGAAGATCAAACAATTTTGACATTTTCTTCCATATGCAAGTATTACCTTTCACTTTCTTTTGGGTTTTTCCAAATACAGTATGGATGTCCTCAACCCGCTCTAGAACTTGCTCACCGTTTAACGGAATCGGTGCAGTTTCATGCTCTTGACTTCCATTAAATGTTTTTTCAATCGACGATAAAGGTGATAAGGTTTCAGAAAACGTCGATGGCGAGTGTAAACTATTTTTCTTCCAAGTTTAAGTTGTACATATCTCGTGTCTTGTTCACAGATAGGGCATGCACGATGGCCCTTAACACTGTATCCACTCAAATTGTCGTACGCTGGAAAATTATTAATGGTACAAAATAGCATTGCACGCAACTTAAATGTCTCCTTTTGATACCTATCAAACACGACAACCCCCTCGTCCCACAAGTTTGTCAAGTCTTCAATCAAGGGACTAAGGTAAACATCAATGTCGTTTCTTGGTTGTCTTGGGCCTGATATCATCATAGACAACATCATGTATTTTCACTTCATGCACAACCAAGGAGGCAAGTTGTAAATGACTAGTAAAATAGGTCACGAACTGTGCTAAGTACTTAAACTGTCATAGGGATTCATTCCATCACTGGCAAGTGCAAGCCTAAGATTTCTTGGGTCTTCGCCGAATTCCGGATACAAACGGTCAATCTTCTTCCATTGGGAGGAATTTGCCAGATGTCAGAGCATTCCATCACAGTTTCTCCCATCTGCATGCCATGTAAGGTCTTTTGTGTCATATTCGTTATCAAGCAGACGCTTAAACCTTGGAATGATCGGAAGATACAACAACACCTTCGTAAGGGGGGCTTTCTTTGTGCTTTCATCACTGCTACAGTCATCATCATCCTTCACTTTGTACCTTGGTACCCCACACCTGGGACATTTATGATTTCTTCAAATTCATTTCTATACAATATGCAATCATTATGACATACATGAATTTTCTAATACTCCATACCCATCGGACAAAGTATCTTCTTGGATTGATAGTAACTTTTTGGCAACATGTTTTCATCTGGAAGCATCTCCTGAACTACCTAAAGCAGTGAACTGAAGCTTTTGTCACTCTACCCATATCTGGCCTTCACATTAAAAAGATTTAATACCGCTGACAACAGTGTCAATGACTCTTTGCACCCCGGATACAACGGCTTCTTCGAATCACTTTCCAACGTATCATACATACAGGCATGTGCGTTTTGAAAAGAGTCATGTACTAGATCATGAATCATATCATCTAATCGATCTCTGATGTCTACATCAAGCGATTCAAATTGTGACCCCCTTTGCATGTCCGTCAATTCCCCATGCCATATCCATGTGGTATAATTCTTCATAATCCCATCACATAGAAGATGTTCCCGTATGTCGTCTAATGTTTAGCATCTCTCATTCAAAAAATTTATACAAGGACAAAAATATTTACCATCCTCATCCGGACGACTTCTTTCGGAGGCAAATTGCAAAAAATGTTCAATGCCTTCCTCATACTCAACCGTGATGCGACTTGCATTCATCTAACTTCGATCCATCTAATTAATAACTCTATGATACTCACAAAGTTATTCCATGCATGAAAACCTCACTTTTTTCATTTAAGGTGTGGTCCTATCCCATTCAGGAAGGCATTTTTTTATAGTATATTCATATGTATAGGTTGAGTTTCTTATCTTAAATTTGACAAAATTTCGGCAGCATTTCGCTTTGATCTCTAAGTACACGACATGAAAGCAGTGACATGAGTTCCACCAAAGTCAAGTATGCACCCGGAGAACAAAGTGAAATGCATTGTATCGAAATGTCATCAAATTTAAGAAAAAAACTCAACATATACATATGAATATACTGTCCAAACGGACAATTCAAGAAACAATACAACGATTAATCCAAACTATCTAGAATAATCAATGTAATGAATCTCAAACGGGAAACTATGGTTCACTCATAACGAACATTGAATATATATATATATATATAAAGTGCTAGTCATTAATCATATAAATCAAGTTACAAAACCACGCGCATACATATAGAATCTCAAAAAATACTAAACACATTCGTAAGTACCTGTGTATATGATCACTAACAAACTGCAAGCATGAATCTAGTGATGACGATGCAAATACAAAAGGACAACTACCTACAAATGATGTTGAACATTGAACATGTTATATTCACAAACGACACACACACACAAACACACACACACACACACACACACACACACACACACACACACACACAATTTTGCTCAATTTATGAAAGATGTTCCTACCTGTGAAGATGGTGGCTAACAACAACAATGAATGTCATGATGAGGATGCAAAAACGACAACGAAAAGTGCCTACAAATTACAAAAACAACTAGTGATTAGTCAGAATAAAAATATAAATATCAAATGTGTCTTTCTCCAAATGCAATTACACTCAAACCATTCCAACCAATCATTTGTGTCGAATTCACATGATTGGCCTAAAGCAAGCTATTAATTAGTAGTAGCATGTGGGAATATGAAAGGAAGTGTTGCCAACATATATGAATATGAAATATGAATATACGATATGATGAGAGTGTGAATCATTTGTAACTAAAGGTGGCTCGGGTTAGGCATTTTATCAAACACTTTGTGGGCAACAACAAAAAACTCACATACCAACACATTCAACACACACATTTCCTTAAAATGATAATGCAACAACAGAGACACAAAGCTTTACTTGCAACAAAGGTTCGTTGGGTGGCAATCGTGAGACACCTTCGTCTGAATCGTGTAGCTTTCAGTTGCTGGAATCAAGAGGGAGAAGATAGCCAGTGTAGGAGAAGGTTTTTGTGAACATAGAAGTGAAGGTCTTTAATTTGGGCGCCAGTTGAAATATTTTATAATCAGACACACAGCATCGATTTTTTTAGAAAAACGGATGTTAACTAGTCCCTGTTAACATTGGGTTTTACATGAAAACCGATGTTAACGGCGTCCTGTTAACATCAATTGTTTAACATCGACTAAAACTAACAAAACTGATTTTAACAGTAAGTCATTAACATCAGTGTTATTAAAAACCAATGTTAACAGGGACTAGTTAACATCGATTTTTTTTCTAAAACTGACAAAATTGATGTTAACATGAGTTCGTTAACATTGATTTTCAGTGGTTTTTCTGAAAATCGATGTTAACATAATTTCATTAACATCGGTTTTTATAAAAACCAATGTTAATGAGCCACTTATTTACAAAAATTCCACCGTATTTTTTAGCAATAACCGATGTTAATGTAGCGATGTGACAATTAGTTTTTTTAGTAGTGATTTTTGTTGGGACGCGGGTTGTGGAGTCTTTATAATATCTGCGAGACTAATTGCATGCGGAGATGCGGTTACAGCCTTTCAGGAAGAGCAGACTGCCTCCACTATGCATTTGCTGCATAAAGACTGTATTATTGCTATAAAGCTTGCAGGAAGAAAGTACTTGGCAAGTTATTGTTAAGTGTTAATTATATGGTTTTAAATATCGCAATAACAATTGGGACCATAACTTAAAGGTATTTGACTAATTGTAACCACATCAAGACTATAACTGTGGCCACCAACGTTTTAAATATCTATGGTTATCGTCACTACTACAAAAGCGCCATTCAAAGACGGTTTTAAACCCCATACAAAGACGGTTCTTCAACCGTCTTTGTATCCAACGTCGTTAAAAGTAAGACATTCAAAGACGGTAATTAAATCGTCTTCGTAACTAACGATTCTAAGACGGTTCCCCATTGAACCGTCTTAGAAGGTGTTGAAAAAAAAAGCACTCATTCTAAGATGGTTGTAAGGTAAACGTCTTAGAACGTGACCATTCTAAGACGGTTATACCTTAGGACTGTCTTAGAAAGAATGTGTTAAAATAAAAAAAATACAAAACAGTGATTCTAAGACGATTTTTATGTATAACCGTCTTAGAATATGACTATTCTAAGACGGTTACGCCTTAGAACCGTCTTAGAATCACTATGTTAAAATAAAAATAAATAAAAATAATGATTCAAAGACGGTTCTTAGGTATAACCGTCTTAGAATGTGACTATTCTAAGACGGTTATGCCTTAGAACAATCTTAGAATCACTATGTTAAAATGAAAAGAATAAAAACAGTGATTCAAAGACGGTTCTTAGGTATAACCGTCTTAGACTGTGACTATTCTAAGACGGTTATGCCATAAAATCGTCTTAGAATCAATGTGTTAAAATAAAAAAATAAAATAAAAACAGTGATTCAAACAGACAAAATAGGGAACCATAATATGCCAAAATTCATAAAAATAGAAAACTGAATTGCCAATGTACTTCCAAGACATACTTATTCTTCAATCTCAATCTGAATCCAGTTAATCATTAAATACATCTACAACAAGGGCCCATATATATGAGCTCACAGTCTGAATCCAGTTAATCATCAAAAAATATTTTATATTACCTTCAGCAGACTAAGGTGATAAAACATTCTTTTAAGACTTTCTTATATTAAATTTCTGAAGATTTTTTGCATTCTGTTATTTCACATGCAATTTATGCAGCTTGGCACACTCCAATGCTTCAAACCTTGGCACTATTGAATGATGCCCTGCATGAACTCGTACATTTAATTACATTAACATGAGAACTAAGGAGAAGCACATGGAGACCCAAAAAATGTCTGTCTAGATAGAAATGATAAATGTAAAAATGTTAGTAACTTTTACCAAGAATGGAGAACAACCAGAAATCAAGGCAAATTGTAATTGCAGCCTTAAAAAATAATTAAAAACAAAGAGGATTAAATTAAAGAATTCATAGGTACACACTGGAAAGAAATCCCACAAATAAATTTAAAATACAATATTAAGAAAAAGTCTGACCTTCAACTTCTTCATCATCAAGAGGGGCATCCTTGTTAAACTCAAATCACTCCCAGCCCACACCATTTTCTGAATCTTGTGCAACTTCATTTAAAAGTATTAAGAATCTAAGAAAAGAAACAACTACCATATTTATAAACCATCACATTTGGCAAGCTGGAAAGCAAATATTTATAAATTATAATTTATATCAACACTTCGAGTATGAAATATTAAAATTTTGGTTCATAATACCAAGCCTCATTCATATATATCACTAGATAGTAGCAACCTAGCCCAGTTTGAAATATCAAATGATCATATACCACAAGAAGATCATAAAGGAAAATAACACATTCAAGCCAAAAACTAAGTTTTTCATTTAGATTAACATGATAATTTATTGAAAATCATTCTTAAACTAGTTCACTAGAGAAAAACTATTGAGAACATTTAATATCAGTGTTCCATACAGCAACAAAAGTAATTCATTTCAAAACACATGAAGAAAATGTATTTACGAGGTATGATTGAGATCTGAGATAAATGGTCAGACTGAGACCTTTATTAATTACTACTCTATTTTTTTTATTTAAAAAAAAACCATTCATTTGACTGACATAATGAAACCCGATAAATTGAGCATTGTGTAACAACCTCCTAAAATGTTTAAATTACTTACGCTACCTAAGATCCAAATTTCAGCCAGCTATTATCAGCTATCATTATTATTCTTTCTTTTTATTACTATTATTGTGCAACACTAAATTAGTAGCCATCACTTTTTTGTGGGAATAATAACCCCTGTACTCAAAAGCATGTTAGTATGTTATGAATGGTGAGAGTAAAAATGCCCCAACCCCATTAATTACTGATGCAACAAACTAACAAATTCAATGACCCAAAACCAAAGGTAACAATGAAAAACATGAGCAGAATGTGATAAAAAAACTGTTTGGCCTCTAAAGGCAGAGGCCAAATTGCCATTGGAGATGAAATCACTGATCAAAAGCTTCTCATCAGGAGCCCAATAATATGCTCTCAACTTCACAATGTTGGGATGCTTCACTTTCCCAATGGCTTGAACCTCAGCAACAAACTCCTTATACCTCTGTTCTCCACCCTCCCCCAATCTCCTCACAGCCACAGGCACCCCATTCCCCAGCACCACCTTATACACACTACTAGCTTGACATATCCTAAATTCAGAGTTCAGAAAATAAGCTTGGCATGACATAATCATTCAAATTGAAATATAAAAATCAAAAGTGTGACACGTAGTGAATCCTTTATTCAGCATTGTGGTGACTCCGGAGAGAATGCAGCTTCAACACAAATCATTAATTTCAATTTATTCTTCAAAGCCAATCACCTCAATCTCATATCAATAATGCACCAACTAGCAATGTCATATACTCAATTAAGCCTCATCCAAATAAGTAAAAACCTAGCGCAAAATCCCCTATTTCCTTTTTGCTATGTCAGAATAATTCACTACCAGATTTTATGCCAATATTTTTTCAATAATTCCACAAGGAGCATTTCTTAGCTTCCATAATGGCTCCTAGACTTCAACACTGAGAATAGAATTGAGAGACGACAAGAAAATAACTTTTCCATTTTTTACCTTTTCTTGACAAATAATCTTAATGTATTAGAAGGCTTCAAGGAGGAACAGTTCAACGACATGACAGAAATGAAAGCAATGTCACCCAAGTAAAAAGGAGAAAAATAGAAAACCTAGGAAACATGTATAAATAAAAAAATTAAAAAATTATTAAGCTCCTCCAAAGAATTATATTCATCATCACAAAGAAACAATATTTATTACTTTCCTTCACTTGTTACAGAAACATCCCAAAGGCATTTCTGATTTCACTAAAGATCTATCCTACGTATTTACATGTGATAATCAAACATGTGGATTTTGCGTAATAGACAAGGAGCCATTGCATCATATTTCAACTTTTGCTTGAATCACTGAATGGCCAACATGTTGGGATGAGTTTATTTCAAGAACATAATTATTTGTTTAAAAAACTCAAAAGTGAATACAAAAATAAGTATTATTTTCAAAATAAACTGATCAAACATGAATTAAATACTAAAGAAGAGTGTTTATAAATGATTTTTTTATATAACTTTATTTGCAATTTCATAATTGGACACATTATTTATTTAAGTCTTCGGACAATGTTATCCATTAATGTTTGGATATCTATAAAGGCAAAAACCACACAGCATAATGTTAAAAAATGCAACAAATAAAGTAATTAGCAAATCATTACAATCAATTGAATTGTGTCCAGCTAAAGAAGAGACTAGTCACTCTAACAAACAAAGATTTTAATATTTGTTTAAAGAAAGATCTTCATATTTAGTGTCTGACTAGTTTCTATATAGGAAAAAAAATGAAATCAATTAGAAAGCACAATAATAGAAGGTGAACACAACTCACTTCTCGAGAAACTCTTGTAGTTGAGCCAAGTAGTATTGGTTGTAGAGCAAATCATTGACATATCTAGGGTCATGTCTATCCCAAGGTGAAAGGTAGATCCCTACATCAATTCCTTGTGCAGTGGCTGCATTGAAAAAGTCTTCAACAACATCACCCTTGCCACGTTGCCAGGGGCTGCTAATGACAGAATGGTCAGTGTACTTGGAAGGCCAGAGGCAGAAGCCATCATGGAGTTTTCCAGTTAATATCATCAATGAAACTACTGCATCTGCTACCACAGTGGCCCATTAGGTGGAAAATATTTGTAAGAATAATATGTGACATGATTTAGGGAGATATAGAGAAAATATTTGTAAAATTTTAATGTTATTTCAATAGTTAAAAAGTGAAGAAACTGAAAAATAAATATCAGCAAACAAACTTTCAATATTAAATATTACACCAAGTTAAGAATTATTTACGTACCTAAAATTCTCCAATGTCAAAAGTTGTGTGATTTCCTTTAACAGTTCTTTATTAAATGTGGCAAAGACTTTCAAATCCTTCACTGATATTTCTACAGCCTTGGACCGATCATGCTTAACTAAATATTACATCCTACTTAAATAATGAGACAAAACCAACCTGTATGGTATGTGCCTATGACTATGAGTATGAAGATCCCTATATTATTTTGCAATGCCATAGTCAATAGTTGTTGACATATTATAAGTTAGGTTGTGTTAGGCCAAGCTTTTTTATTTTTATTTTTATCTTCCCTTCTTACCACATCACCTTATAACTATCTCTTTTCTTCCCTCAAAAATGGTTAGAGGAAAGATTGTCTATTTCAAAAAATTACCTTGATCTTTTGAAGGGGATGGAACTGCTACATAATGTCTCATGATGTGATGGGACAATGATGATAATGATGTATTAGTCTTGGAGTCACATGAGGACCTAAAATAAGAAAAGATTAGCCCTCTTATATGCCAAGCTAATTTTAAGTTTAACAACAAGCTATTGAAATATATAATAATATAATATACCATGATAACATGGACATGGTCTAAGACGGTGCTGAATGTGGATTTTCTAGCTAAATGTGGTGCTTCACATGATAAGTCTCGGACAATCTGGCAAGGTGTTAGATAGTCAAGTAAAATATTTTCTTGATTATTCAATTCAATGTGTGGTTTAGTAGCTGAGGCATATATCATAGAGAAGAGAGACAACATGGGAAAATATCAGTATACATATCAAATTGTCATAGTTCTGCTTTAAAGGAAAGGATTCATTAGATTAAAATACTAAATAAATTATGTACCTAAGGCAATCCAAAGGTAGAACATATATATTCAGAAACCAAATATTGAAAAAATTGAGTATTCAACATAATGTTGCATCAAGGAATTTGGTTTGGCAATTGAAGACTAGGTTTTGTCCAATGTTGCGAGATTACGGCAAGTACACCGATCGTTAACAAGTAATAAAGTAAGTAAGTGAGTTATCGTCTCCACAGGGATTGGGGTAATTTTGACAGTAGTTCTTAAGAGTGTGATTGAAGGAAAATAGAAAATTACGCAGAAAGAATGTTGTTGATTGATTGGTTGTTGAATTGTAAAACAGAAATTAAACAAATGCAGTAAATTGAGTTAAGTTTACCAATGGATGATGAATTGTAGTCAGGCGCAATCCCTTCTGAGTCCTCCTCTTTTACTTGACTAATTTGTTAAGTTAAGTTACGGTGCACATATGATAAATCTTTTCTATAATTGTGAAACCTAGATAACTAGCGAGTCAACCCTTTAATTGATCAAAGAACCCTAAGCTTATAGCGATTCTGTCAAATTAAGCATGTAAAGAATATATCATATGGGGTCGTGTTATGATTGTTCAGAAAATAAGTCTTTCTAGATTAGTTAATCCCTAATCCCTTAGTGAAT
>PYAF01002328.1:1360286-1387936 GCA_007407185.1 Glycine tomentella | reverse complement strand
TGCGGGGGGATAATAGATGTAATATATATATAGTTAGTTATGATTAGTTTCTTTTCAAGCTTTTATCTTTGCTTTATATACTCTTTCATTCTCTGTATTAGTGTATCTGAACATTTTATCAATATCAGCTTTATTCTTTCTTTCTTGTTACGTATCTTGTAGCTTTCCTTGTGCCTCTGTGCCTGATACCTTACACTTTGATTTTCAGGAAGAGTATCAAAGGAAGATTGGTGAGAGTGATTCATAAGAGGTAACAAAGGATGGTGTGTCAAGTAAGTAGTCGGATGATCATATTCTTTATAACATTGTCGGAGGTAAGGACAACAAGGGACGTGTATATATGGTTTAAGTCATGAGGCTGCAAAATTCAAATCTAATTCTCCTACATCACTTGGTGGTGCGTCACACTTTGAATATGAGCTGATGAGGAATTTAATTTTCAGTTTGTCAACTAAGAACTAGAACCTTAAGGAGCTTGCAAACATGAGGACTTGATCCGTTCATCTCAAGAGGAGTCACGTTTAGTTCAAGAGCAATTACTTAAATTCATGGAGAACTTTTCTTTTGGCAATTTATCATTTCAGCCTCCATGTTATCGTTCCTTCCCCTCCACCTCCTCATACAAACCAAGATAGCCCACAAGAAGATAATGAATTTGATGACCTTGGTAAGAGTAAATTGTATTTTGTTAACTTGATTAATACTATATTAAATTTGGTAGATGATGTTTAAATTTTGCATTTTGCTTGTTAATTTGATTTTTAACTATTTAGAGAAGAATTTTGTCCTTCTCTAATATAATTTTTTTAGTAGTGTTAGTGGAATAACTTAGATTTTATTATGATCTTATGTAAAATTTTCTTAGGTTAACGACAATCACACACTACAAGTAGAATTGGTCTTTAACCTAATGAATTGAGGGACATTTGTAATCTATGACTCAACAAAAAAAAACTAGACATTATCTTTAATATAGCATAAGAAAGGGATAAATTAGAGAAAATGCAATAACCAAAAGTTTAAAACTGATTATCCATGAAGGAAAAGTAATTCTATCCTGACTTGATTTCCTCTATTGAATGTGATATTATTTGGCAACTAAACATCTTAAATTTAAGTCAAACCAAGTGTATATAGAATGAACATAAATAAACAAGTGATGAGGACTATAAAACTATAATGAAATATAATAACAGCTTGTGACTCTAATTATGATGGTGATAATAACAATAACAACCAAAATAAGAACAAATAATAAGGATTTAGTGTTACTAGCTTATTTAGGAGTTGGAAACAATCTAAACTAATTACTTTTGTAATTTTACGAAATTATGACATAAATGATTTTGTAATTGTCCCAAAAGCATTTTTAAACATAATTAAAAACATAAATTTTAATAAAAATTGTAAACTCTATTTCTCTGTAAAAGTCTAGAATGAAATAGAAAGCAAGAGTACTATATATATATATATATATATATATATATATATATATATATATATGTGGTGGTTACGGAGAAAAATATCCACCCAGATACAAACAGCCACGCTGATATAGAAAATTAGGTAGGTAGTCTGTTAGATGTGTTTGGTTAGCTGTCTTTCATTTACACCCTTTAGAGCAAGACTCCAAATAACACTGTACTATATATATAACTGCCCCATGCGTTAAGGTCTCTCCTTCTTGGAACTTCTTTAGAGCAAGACTCCAATTAACACTGGTTCAATCCAAAGAGGGGTATAGCAAGGATATAAGTGACTGATGAAACAGTACCTTTATTCAAGTAAGACATCAATAACATGCCAAAGCCCACACAATTTAACGTGAAAACGTTGTAATACTATGGACCAATAAACCCAACCATCACCTGCTGTTTGCTTAAAGCTAATGCATATTGTACAAAAGAAAAAAATCATTTTTATAAGAAACAAACTCATATCTAGACTCGATCCTAAATTATATTTAGAAGTGCACTTGCACTGGGCCCATAAATTTGTGGTGCCCAAATTTTTATTTTGCTGTAATATTTTAAAAAAAAATCATTTTAATATAGCTTATTAATTCACACATTAATCAATCAGCAAAAAAAGAAAAAAGTTCACGCATCACTCACCCTTTCAGCTTCTTCTTCACTTTTCGATATAGCACACCCAACGGCAATTCCCAAATTCCAACATCAAATTTAAAGATTACAAGGAATTGAACATTGAATTTCCATCAAATTATTCAATAGCATGCACTAGTTTCTAGCTTTGTGAAAACGATAATATTTTTTTTTCCTGATAAAAGGTATGGAAATCAAGGGACTACAAAAGGGATAACCCATAAAAAAAGAAAAGAAAAGTAATACATTGATTATTAATATGATAATGAGTTTGAGTAGTGACTATCATTGTTAATGACATTTGAATTGTGTTCTAGGTTGTGATTTTCTTTCTAAACTTAAGCCAATATGTCGAGTAAGGAAGGATAAAATTACATAGAGTATCAAGAACAACATCGATGTGCCATGTGTGACGATTAAAGATTACCGACTGGATTATTGAACTCATAAGGCTTGAAATTCAAAATTTATTTTCTATTCATTCACTCTATAATGTTATTCCAATATATATATATATATATATATATATAATATTATGATAAGAGAAGTTTTTTTAAGCTAAAATTAATAAAAACTTACTTGAAGTCATTAATGTCACAAGAAAAGTTGATTGATTTAAAGATATATTGGAAAACATTGATATTGATATTACTATTAATGATTTTGCATCACGAAATGCTCATAAAAATCATTTTTTATGATAATGTGTGTATTTTGTTTTTCAAGTGATAAGCGAGACAACAATACTAGAAGTAGAGAAAATATTTTGTCTATGATAAAAGATAGCACAAAAGTTGATTTAGAAGAAATATAAGATTTATTATATCTATGTTATTCAATAATAATACAATTTTTAATGAGATTACATATCTATTTTATTTTAAAATAAATATTTGTTTCAAAATAATTATATATAAGGGGTCTTTATTTTTTAGTTTGCACTGGGCTTATAGATGTAAGGATTGGCCTTCTTTATATCTTAAAAGAATGTAAGTTCAATCTCCAATAATGATGTAAGATTATTTTTGATGAATAATTTATAAATATCTTTATAAACATTTAAATTTAGTCTTGAGTTATGATAAGCTCCTCATACTCAATTTATCTAAACTTTTTTTAATGATCAAAATTTATTTATTTTTTAAAAGAAAAACTAATGGCTAGTGTACCACACCCTTTGCCTAACTCTTTTCATAACACGTTGACCCCTCCTTCGTATCATAAGATAGACCCTTCTTTTCAGAAACGAAAACCTTGATTTTATAGTTACAGATTTTGTCACTAAATATTATGTCACATGTAACACGTTCATATGTCCATGCCTTCGACAACAGGAAGATAATTAAAGAGATTTAGTTTTACAAATTAAGTGTTTTGGGGTCCTAAATAAAAATAAATTTTATTATATTAAAATTATAAAACTATTAAAGAATATTTCTTTCGGTAATTAGAAACATTATTTTCATTTCATAGCGGTCTGAAAATTTTTGTACATAGTTGATATAGATTATTAGTTTTGGTACAAAGGAAACTAAACAAAGAAAATAAATTAACTAGCCTACATAAAAAATAATATAAACTGAGCTAATAAATTATTCCCATTATCATTTTTAACAAGATAATCATTTAACACATAACTTTACGTAATTATGCTATAAAAGATATATATGGTACATCAAATATTTATTAGTTCAAACTATGAGATTGCATGAAACTCTATTGCATTGGATGCATCGGTTGTTGGGGGTTTGCAAATTGTAAATGACTAAATGTAGGGTATGCAGCTCGTACTTACATATTTAAACATTTAACTACACAAATTGGACTAGTTTGTTTAATTTTTTAATTTTTTTTTTTAAGAAACAGATAAAATTTATTTTGTAAAAAAAATAGAAAAATATTTTTTTTATAAAAAAAGAATAGACAAAGACAAAAAAAACAACTTATTTCATAAAAAAAAATTAAAAAAAAAAAGAATAAACAAACGGACCTAGGTCGTGTTTGTGTGAGAGAAAATCAGAGTTATCAATTATTTGTTATTTTTAATATAATTAATATTTAATTTAACTTCAAATATTCAATATGATATTTAATATATGACAAATATATTTCTAACGTGATTTTCATTAAAAAAATATTTTATCGATTCTTTAATTATAACAAAATATTATTGACTTCTTAAGAAGTGTATATATAGTACTGATTAACCGTCATTCATTTTATTATTATTATATATTTCAAAATTTATAATAAAATAATTAAAAATTATTATACTGTATTTTGTTGATTTTTATAATAATTACTAAGTCGTATAAATAATCCTTTCTAATTACTCGGATATCAAAAATACGACTTTGTCAAAAAATAACTAAATTAATGCACAAATGACGCCTCATCACATAATAACATCTTTTTTTTTTTAAAAAAAAAAAAGAATCACATAATAACATCTAGATCTAGGACACATTTTTTTCGTGCTAATTTTTACTTGAAGTCAGAAAATTCCAAGAGAAGCACCAAATTATTGTCTTGCCTTTAAATTGTGGTAGTGGTAGCTATTCGAGTGACGCAGAATTTGTAAGCTAAAAGGGTGGTGTCAAACAAGATTTGTTCTATTCTTATTTTATTTTATTTTGAATGGGAACAACGAAAGTGATGAGTGGTGACTGTGGTGCACATAAAAATCTTGTTAATTAGGAAATGCCAGAGAGTCATTTTCCTTGAATTAATTAGTCTTGGCTTGATTTTGAGGCTTCTTTCCTTTCCTCTCCCCATTACTTGAAAGCTTATAAAATTGAAAGAAGTAGGTGCGTTTCCAACCACTAACTACGCAATCTCAACTATAAATACAGGCCACCACAAAAATAAATGGATATCTGTTTCTTTTCCTTGAATTAATTACAATTTAGATTTTCTTTTCGGGGTCAAATTATAATTTAAATGGATTTGACATAGCGATCACATCTTAGAAATGGTTGTTGATTCCTGTAACTTCTTTTTGGCATCTGGAATGACTAATTTGGAATTTTAAATTACATTCCCAAATTGTAACAGATTTTAGCTTCAGGAATGACCCATTCAAAAGATTAAAAAAAATTCCAAAAAAATGCAGGAAGCAACTATTCTTCAAAATTAGCTAGTGAACTTAAATTGTCTTGCAATTAAAGCCCAAAGATACAAAATGGACTTTGTCCATATTTTTTTTTTTCCAAATGGACTTTTAGCCCAAGTTGTTTTCCAAGTAGACTATTGCTATTCTACCTTATTATTTTACTTTATACTAAATGATAAATCTGTGTTACTTTGATGGAATGTTGCAGAGACAGCTTACAATTTCATACATTCAATCGGTTGGATAATTGGTAAGATTCCTGCTTTAATAACTCAATACTCAACACAGCTATCAAGTCCAACGTGCCCAAAGATAAAATGAAAGAATAAAATCCAAAACTTATTATAAGTATAATAATGATTAGGATAAATTAAGTTATCCATAATATCAATAATCAATGCAACACCATGACAACAGCAAACTCGGAAAGGAAACCACAAAAAAAGACCAACAGAAACAAAGTAAGTAAAGATTCAAATAGGAATTGGAAGCATGCTAGTCATAGTATGTTAGTATTTGCTTAAGAGTTCTACATTGAAGTAGGTCCATCCAGAACTCTTGGAATTAAAAGGAAAGAAATTTGCATGAAGAGGTGACAGCTCAAATTTCCACAGCACAAATCTTGAACTTTTTTCTTGCCCTGACCAACACATTTCCCATGAGGACTTATATGGAGTCAGGCTGAAGATCCATTCACACCAAGCCATATTAAGCTACAATTTTAAGCAGCTTGTTCCACTTGCAATAGTCATATCCTCATAATGGAGATACATCTATAGGGATTAGGGTAACTCTAGATTTGGAATTGTATGCCATTAGAACTAAGGCCGTCATGGAATTCAGAACAAGGGATGCTAGATTGAAGAACCAAATATATTGTGGGATTGTGGCTAGCCTTTGTTAAATTATTCATTTCATATTCTTAAGATTGAAGGACAGCATGTCGGAGTTCTTCTCAAACTACACTTTTGGTATTTCTTGTAGGAAACTCAAATTAAGGCATCTAGGGGATTCCAATCCCAAGGTTAATAATGTTCTTTGCTTGAATTTTATGATTCAACTTTGATATTAGTATATATTATCACAAGCAACATATATTTTTCAGAAACAAAAAAAATCACTCGGAAAAAATAGTTTGGATATAAAAAATGTAGGTCTCAATTTTTGTCTGCTCCTACATTACTATATAAATAGATGATGAATCAAATTATATCAATATAACATATAATACTGAAAGTATTACATTCATGGTATAACCAATTAACCATTTAAGTTAGTCACGTGACTCTCTCATATTAACTCCCGTCCACCTCCTTTCCAACTATGCTTGCAGAAAATAAGGCTTGAAGCAGCCATTAACAATCGTCAATTGCTACTTAGGGAGAAAAAGAAAAACACCCTAGAGAAGTAAATACAATTATATACCCCAGCGTCAAGCTCGAAAAACAAAATTAATTTGGATTGGTATTTATATTATTAAAATAGTTAATAATGATTGATTTTTAAATTATTCACTGAATACAACTTCAATGTCCTTTTTCCAATGGTAACTAGTGAAATCACAACACTGAATTTTTCATTCAACTTGATGAATAACCTCCTTTTATGAGTATTTTAGGATCAAAGGGTTTATGCAATTGCTGCGCAACGATGAATAGCGGAAAGGGTTGGGTATATGGGTGTATGGTGATCGCAATATTTGTAAAATTTATGTTGTTTTTTTTTTTGTCAGCTAATAATTTTTTTTATATAAACATTGAGGTACCAGAAGTACCAATATTCAACAATTACAAAGCCAACCAAGACTGCCAGTGAATTGGTTATCTGTTATTTATGTTTGTAATTACACAAATAACTAATAACCATTCACTATACAACCCACCAGCCCTTGTGTCTTTAAGCCATTACTACGTATGGAGCTGTCCCATTCATTACAGACAACATATACTAAGACCAATGATTCCCCACTCAATATTAATTACAAATAGAACCCGCAGAACCTCCAATACGTGTCCTCCAATTGCCACTATACTCAATCCTCAAAATCACCAAATATCCAATTCATCCCAATATGCATGGCCCCGGATTAAACAAGCAGTGCACATAGTAATACTGGAAATTGGATTCATAATTTCTAAGCCAGGACCATGCAAAATACAAAACCTGCTGAATATTATCTTCTGTTTGGAATGTGCTCCCACTGAAAATCATATTGTTTCTACAGTTCCAGATATTCCTGACAATGCTGCACCAAATAATTAACCACCTGTTATTAACCTCCAAACTAGCAAAAGGTAGATGATGTTGACGAAAATGTGCAGCTGCTGAACAAGGAAATGTCATCGAGATATTATCCCAGCTATAGCATTTTCTCCAGATTGGTTGAACCCTTGGGCACTCGAACAATGTATGTGATATAGTTTCCTCCACATGACAACCAAATATGCAATTGAAATCGCATCCCCTAAGGTCCAAGTTTCTAGCGCTTAAATTATCTCCGGTAGGCAAGCGATTTCTCAACATTCTCTACAAGAAAAAAATTATCTTAGGAGGAACATTAAATACTCTCTTGATGTTCATCTTAGAGAAGAGCAAAAAGTTCTTTATACCCAGAGTGCACCGAATATAATCCAGTAGCACATTGTAACCATCTCCAAGAGTTTACACTTTCCCTACACACCGTGTCCCCATCTAATTCCACTCTAAATCTCTCCACCAAAATTGTTTCCCACTCAAACTAACCTCTATACCACACAAAATTCTAAGTCCATTTGTCCCCCTCCCATCTACCTAAGTTTGCTATAGTCTCCCCTTTTTGCTCCAAGTTCATGAATAATCTTGGATATTTATGAGCCTTGCTTTGATCCCCCAACCAAATATCACTCCAAAAAAGAATTTTATCCCCTCTCCCTACCTTCCATTTGATCATGTCATCAAACCATCCACTCTCACATGCCCTCCCACATGATAAATCCAAATCTCTCCACCAAATAGATGAGTGCAGTGTCATTTCCTCCCTCTCTAAACCCCTCCAACCACCATATTTAGAAATCAACACACTACTCCAAAGTTCGCCTTTCTCATTCAAAAGCTCTCATCTCCATTTAGCCAATAAAGCACAATTAAACACAAAAAGATTTTTCACCCCAAGACGGACAAGATTTAGGTTGACACACTTTATCCAAACTTTCCTATTACCCTCCTTACACCCCCACAAAAAATCCCTTTGGTATTTGATAAGAATATTACCACAAGTCTAGGTACTTTGAGAAAGGAAAAAAGAACAAAAGCAAAGAGGACAAAACGGAATTTAAAAGACACCCCCTACCCAAAAAAGATAAAACTTCGTGTTTCCAACTCAACAATTTTCTAGTAAATTTTTCAATTATGGGTTGTCAAGTATCTACTCTTATAGGGTTTGTACCAATAGGGACTCCAAATACACAAAAGGACACACCAACAACTTGTAATTTAACAAAAAGCATACATTTCCGCTACCTCTTCGTCCACACCAATCACTCCAAATCTACTTTTATGAAAGTTCACTTTAAGCTCGAAGACAAGCTCAAAACATCTCAAAATGCTCTTTTGGTCATCACGTTTGTCAATGATGCATCCCCCAAATAGATAGTGTCGTTGACATATTAAAGAACATCCATATTGCATTTCACATTCAAAATCTCTTTAGCTTCATTGTTCGCATTCTTCATCCAAACAGAATATTACAATTTTTTATAGCACCATTAGACACCCATATCAGAAGGTTTGTACTGTTTCCCTTCAACATTTTCTTTATCTTTATTTTTTTATTCTCAGATGAAGTAAAACTCTATTCTAGAATAGAAGTGTCACGATTGGCCCCTTATCGTCCCTTTAATTAATGGCCAAAAACGATTTCCCTCCCCACTACATGCATCATCTTTTTTGTTATTTCTTCTCCTTGTTACATTCTTTTCTTCATCCTCTCCTTGATACACAAAAACACTCAATTTCTCGCTTTTCGCTTCAGTTTGTCCATCCCCTGTATCCTTCTCGCATGACTCATTGTCATATTCACCTTGGGCCTCTAATGGCTTTTACTTACAACTCATAATTTCTAGCTCTTTATTTTTCTCAATATGTTAGCCTATTTCAAAGTGGGCTAGAAAACTATCACAACCCATCGCATGACATGTCTGGCCCACCATTGATTGACCATCACCTTCGTAGCTTTGTTCCTTGCCTCTTTTGTTCTCTATCTCCTCGTGGCTTTCTCCCATTCGACTCTTACCAACTTCCTTCTCCACATACTCAAACAACTTATCTCTTTTTTCAACTGTAGCCTCATCTTCTTGTTCTTTGTGTCTTACAATCTCAACCATACACTCCTTCTTAGACTTCTTGAAAGCAATATCCTTTACTGTAACATTAGTGAGATTAGCAGACCCATCTACCAACCCAGCAGAGCCTCCTCTTACTTGATGGTTAAAATCCATTGTGTAATTTTTTGAATTTTCATCTTCCCTTTTTGGCAAACAACCGTCATCCTCCTTGCCATCCTTCTCTGCCGCCTTGAATTCTCCGATGTAGGGGAAAACAACTTCATACCTATAATGCTTCCCCTAGAATCATCTTTACTTATATTGCTCTGTCCTTCCCACTTCCAACATTTACATTCTGAGATGTATATGGTATTTCCTTTACCACTCTAACAACATAGGGCCACGTTGATACCGATTTTGTCTGTTTGAAACACCTATTGTGGAGATGAGGTTTTCACAAGGATCTTGTTGTAAGATTTATCATTGTGGCTCATTTAAATAAATGTTATTTGATTTAATGAATAAAGGATATAAGGATAATTGGTTACAAAGGGAAGTTATTAAAAGGATATATGTTGATAAAGCATTTATCTTAAACATATTAAAAGGATAACTGTTGATAAAGCAATTATCTTAAACATATTAAAAGGATAACTGTTGATAGTTACAGTTATCTTAAACGTAGTGGTTCAATTTCTAATAAATAGAGATTTAGAAAACTGAATACATTCATTGTTTGTCCATGAGAGTTGTATCATATCTCTATCAAAAGAAGATACAAGAACTGAAAGGTTCAAGACTTTGAGAAAACATTCTACCATAAAAGATCTTCCGCAATCATGGACAAAGGTATGTTTATGTAAAACTCATGAATTCTAAAGATCATGTTCATGAAATTTTATGTAATTGTTCTAAACAAAAATTATAGATTTATGTTTACATGTGGTATCAGAGCATGGTTTAAGAATTTGTGATTTTCCATTACTAAGTTTTTGTTGATGCAACGATAAAGTATTCTGGTGTATTTTGAATCTTAATTTTCTGCTTGTTGCGAGTATTACTGATCGAATAATATTGATCGAATAATATCACGAAGTTATTATTTCTCGCTTGGTATGCTTTATGTTCCAATGGATATCATGATAAAGTCCTGATGGTGTTTTCAGTTCAACATATATATATATATATATATATATATATATTGCAAATTATTTCCTATCACTATAAGACGAATACACCTTAATGTTGGTGATGAAAAGTAAACAATAATGGTTAATCACTTTATTGCTCTCCCTGATTCAAAATTGTACCAATGCATATTTAAAATTGTATTTGATAAAGTTATATGTGTTGTGATCGAATGATTGTATATTTTGTTGACATTGAAAATTAATTATGATGTTAGAATGTGTTTGAATGTTGTTAAAATCTTATAACTTTAACATATTTTGTATTTTATGAAATGTTTATATCTTGGAATTAAAGTATGGTGAATTTGTTAGTCACCAAAGTGACCAAATTTGTATGAATGATTTAATTCCAAATTGTAAGTTCATTTCAATCATCCATAATTATGATGTTATGAATGTATTAAAATTATTATTTTATGGATGATTTGAAGTTAATTATTATGGGACAGTTAAGGATCAACCCAAAGGATGATTATTTGTCATCATAATAAATAAACATGAATTTTGGCATAATAGATACACGACTAGTTCTATTTATATATCCAAAAATAGTAAGTTGTCCTAGTTAGCGTATGTATTATTGTCAAATTATGAAAAAAAATTATTAGCATCATTATAGCTGAATGTTGTGTATTAATGGATCCAAAAGGTGAACATTAGTATGCATTTTATGATGTATGAATATGTGAATTATGTTAGTATGTGATATGTATGATTTAAAGCATTAAGTTTTTTCAAATTATATACCTTGCAGTACTTGTTGCTACACATTTACTTTTCTCCACTATTGCAGTTTTCAATGGACTAAACTTCTCTGAATGGAAAGAACAAATTGAATTTTACCTTGGGATAATGGATTTGGATTTGGCTCTTAGAGAAGAGAAACCTTGTGCTATTACTGATGCAAACACTGAGGATGAAAGGGTCCATTTTAAGAACTGGAAATGATCTAATAGGTTGAGTCTGATGTACATGCGAATAAGCATTGGAAGCAACATTAAGTCAACTCTTCCACAAACTGAAAGTACTAAAGAAATAATAAAACTTGTGGAAAAGTGCTCCCAAACTGCTGACAAGTCTCTTGCTGGGACACTAATGAGTACACTAATCACCATGAAATTTGATGTTTCACGTACTATGCATGAGCATGTTGTTGAAATGACAAATATTGCAGTAAGACTGAAGTCATTGGGAATGAATGTGGATGAAAATTTCCTGATGCAATTCATACTAAACTCATTACCGTATGAGTATGGTCCTTTCCAAATGAACTATAATACCATGAAAGACAAATGAAATGTGCATGAATTGCACAGTATGTTAGTTCAAGAGGAAACCAGAATTAAGAATCAGAGAATTCATTCCATTAATTATGTCAAACATCAAGGAGTTGAAAAGAAAAATGGTAAGAAACATGAGAAGAAGGAAAGAGGATCATTAAAGATAAATTAGGCCTTCTCTTCTCAAATCCACAAGAAGGAACATAATGGAAACAAATGTCATTTCTATGGTAAGGCTTCGCACTTCCAAAAGGATTGCCTGAAACGTAAGGCTTGGTTTGAAAAGAAAGGTAAGTCTTGTGCTTATGTATGTTATGAATCAAACCTGTGTTATGAATCAAACCTTGCTGAAATTCCATATAATATTTTGGATGTACAACTCATATTTCTAATATTTTGCAGGGATTCCTTATGACCCAAACTACAAGGTCAAATGAAAATTTTGTCCTTATGGGTAATAGAGTGAAAGTTCCAATGGAAGCTGTTGGGACTTATTATTTGATCCTTGATAGTGGACATCATTTGGATTTATATGAAACTCTTTATGTACCTAGTATATCTAGGAATTTAGTTTCTATTTTCAAACTTAATAAAGTTGAATACTCTTTTAAATTTGGTAGTGATAGTTTCACTTTATACAAGCACAATCATTTGATTGGCAATGATACTTTATGTGATGGATTATATAAATTATGTCTTGATAATCTTTATGCTGAAACACTTATGACTCTGCATCATAATGTTGGTACTAAAGTACCTTAATTAATTAATGTTCCTCTTACTTTATGCATAAACGTTTGGGACACATTTCCAAAGAAAGAATTAAAAGATTTGTAAAGAATGAAATCCTTTCGGATTTAGATTTTACTGATCACAACAGAATGGTGTATCAGAAAGGCATAATAGAACTTTGTTGGACATGGTTAGAAGTATGTTAAGTAATTCTTCTTTACTCATTTCATTATGGACTTATGCTCTAAAAACTGCCATATATGTATTAAATAGGGTTCCTAGTAAAGCAGTCCCAAAGACTCTTTTTGGACTGTGGACATGAAGGAAACCTAGCTTAAGGCACTTGCATGTTTGGGGTTGTCAGGCAGAAATTAGATACTACAACCCACAAGAAAAGAAATTGGATACAAGAACAATCAGTAATTATTTCATTGGTTATCTAGAAAAGTCAAAAGGGTATAGATTTTATTATCCTAATCATACCACAAGGATTATAGAAACTGAAAATGTTAGGTTCATTGAAGATGGTGAAGTTAGTGGGAGTGAAACACCACGTAAAGTGGCAATTCAAGAAGTGAGAGTACAAGTTCCTTTGACTTGTAGCTCTAGTAAAGTTGTTGTTCCTCATGTTATTGAACCAATTAATAATAATGAAGAACAACAAATGAATGATCTCATTGCTCATGATGAAACTATTGCCAATGAACCGAATAAACTCATTGTAGAAGAACCACAACAAATAACATTAAAAAGATCTCAAAGGGAAAAGAGATATGTTATTCTAATGATTATGTGATATATCTACAAGAGTCTAAATTTGGCTTAGGTATAAAAGATGATCCAGTGACATTTTCACAAGTCGTGAATAGTGAAGATGGTGACAAGTGGTTGAATTCCATGAAAGATGAGTTGAAATCTATGGAACAGAATGAAGTTTGAGACCTTGTTGAGTTACTGGAAAGATGTAAAAGAGTTGGATGTAAATGGGTCTCTAATACCAAACGTGACTCTTATGGTAACTTAGAATGGTACAAGGCTAGGCTAGTTGCAAAGGAATTCACTCAAAAAGATGGCATTGACTATAAAGAAACCTTTTCACCTGTTTCAAGAAAGGATACTCTAAGAATCATTATGACATTGGTGGCTCATTATGATCTAGAGTTACACCAGATGAATGTGCAAACCGCATTTCTAAATGAGAATTTAGAGGAAGATGTGTACATGGACCAACCGATGGGGTTCATAGAAAAGGGAAAAGAGCACATGGTGTGCAAACTTAAGAAATCAATATACGAACTTAAACAAGCTTCAAGACAATGGTACCCTAAGTTCAATGATACTGTTGTTTCCTTTGTATTTGAAGAAAACACTGTTGATCGATATATATACCTGAAGGTCAGTGGAAGTAAGTTTATATTACTGATTATGCATATTGATGATATCTTGCTTGCAACTAATGATCTTAGTCTTTTAAATGAGACTAAGAAGTTTCTCTAATAACTTTGAAATGAAAGATATGGGTGAGGCATCCTATGTGATTGGGATAAAAATATTCCATGATAGATCACAAGGAATGTTGGGTTTTCCTTAGAAAGCATATATTAATAAAGTTTTAGAGAGATTCAGAATACAAAACTGCTCATCATCTCCAATTCCAATTCAGAAAGGAGACAAGTTTAGTCTCATGCAATGTCCTAAGAATGAATTGGAATGAAAGGAAATGGAAGCAATTCCATATGCATCATTTGTTGGGAGCCTAATGTATGCTCAGACTTGTACGAGAGCAGATATTAGCTTTGCAGTTGAAATGTTGGGAAGATACCTTAGTAATCCTGGTATGGACCATTGGAAAGCTGCAAAGAAAGTTATGAGATATTTGCAAGGCACTAAAGGTCACATGCTTAGTTATAGGAGGTCTAGTAACCTTGAATATATGGAAAAGTGTGAAGCAGTCTGTAATTGATGCATCCACTATGAAAGCTGAATTTGTGGCATGCTTTAAAGCCACGGTTCAGGCTAAATGGTTGCGAAACTTTATTTCAGGGCTTGAATTGGTCGACAGTATTGATATGCCGCTGAAAATTTATTGTGATAATTCTGCAGCATTCTTCTTTTCTAAAAATGACAATTATTCAAAAGAAAGGTGCTAAGCATATGAAATTGAAATACTTTGTGTTAAAGAAGAGGTTTAGAAACGTAGAGTGTCGATAGAGTATGTTAGCACTATTTTATGTTAGGTGATCCCTTGACAAAGGGATTACCGCCCAAGACATTTATTGGTCATGTATGTAGTATGGGCATTATGTCAGCCAATAAATGTTGATCATTATTGTAATTATTGACTATTGACACTCTGAATTCAATGATGTTTAAGTTTCTGAAAATTATATTATTTTCAAATTTACGTATACATGCATGTATGAATGATTACTTTGAAGAAAAAAAAACAAGATTTGTCCCTAATGAAGACATAATAGTATTATTGTGGGATATTATGATGTAAACTTCCATTAAAGTATCATATTAGGAAGAAGAGCTAATAAAGTGGTACATGGAAGGAACTATGTCGATTTGATAGCATATAACCGCCATGACTCTTATTGGTTTTATTTCTGATCATGATTTCTGATGAGGCCAATGATGAAAACTTTAGCCTTATGTATGCATATTATAATTGTTTTCATTAAATCATGAAATGAAATTTGTGACATGAGCCAAGTGGGAGAATGTAAGATTTATCATTGTGGCTCATTTAAATAAATGTTATTTGATTTAATGAATAAAGGGCATAAGGATAATTTGTTACAAAGGGAAGTTATTAAAAGGATAATTATTGATAAAGCAGTTATCTTAAACGTATTAAAAGGATAAGGTGAAATTATCTTAAACATAATGGTTCAGTTTCTAATAAATAGGGATTTAGAAAACTGAATACATTCATTGTCTGTCCATGAGAGTTGTATCCTATCCCTATCAAAAGAAGATACAAGAACTGAAAGGATCAAGACTTTGAAAAAAATATTATACCATAAAAGATCTTCCGCAATCCTGGACAAATGTATGTTTATGTGAAACTCATGAATTCCAAAGATCCTATTCATGAAATTTGATGTGATTGTTTTAAACAGAAATTATAGATTTATGTTTACACTTGCAACATCTGCTCTCTCCATATCCTACACATCTTTATCAATAGCTATGAAGTCCCATTTAGTGTTCACCAGTTTTCTAAAGCAATCTCGAGTCCAAGCTTGTAGAGGAATGCTTGAACATTGGAGCCACGTCGTTTATTGGTTCATGTTATATTTGCACTCCATTCTTGTATCGAATGGAAGATAGAAAAAGTTCCTTCTTGTTTTTCTTTAAGTGTTTCACATAGCATTTCCTTTGAGATACCCGAAACCAGAACCATATCATACCCGTTGTATATAAACTTTACCTTACCATCTCGAGTCACAAATACATCATTTAGTCTGTCAAACAACGATAGGTCCCTCAACCTCCCTATCCAACTTTTACTCAACCATTCAATATTTCTTTCCTCCACTACAATCTTCTTTTCCTGACACCTTTTCTCCTTTTTCTCTTGATCATATGTTTTCTTTTCTTTCCATTTAGACCAGTTCCTTGACTTTGTTTTTGTAGTACTCTTGCATATAAGTTTGTGTACGCCACTTGCTTTCCCTTATCCACCATAATTATATGCCCTATTTATTCATATTTTGCGTGTTTTTTCCCCAAGTGTTCCTTTGATCATGGATTTGATTCTCCGTTTTATTTCTAGCCACCCAACCATACTTGGCAATGTTTACATTTAGCTTAACCTTTCCAATATAAATTTGTTCAAGCTTCTTCTCCATATCACGCTCATTAATAACATCCAAGAATATTGTAAATCCATATTGATTCCCCCACTTGTCCTTCCTATTTGCTATGTATATTCCCCACACTTTTTCCACCTTTTAAAAACCCTCCACAAATCTTCCTCGTTATAAGTCTCCGGGAATTTAGAGAAGAAGAAGGTTGTGATTCTACCTTTGTTTCTACTCCAATGCTCATGCCTCACTCTCTCTCCCTGTATCACTTTTTCTCTCCCTACAACTAGCAAGCTTTTCACATTTGTATAATTTATGTGCAACAACGGTTCATTTATATCCAAAAATTGTGAAATAACACCAGATTTTTTGTACAATTTTATGAGCCTCGTCCTTTTAAATGCATTCAGTGATTGATTTGATGAATGACAACAAAAGATTGGTTTTTTATTCACACCCTTTAGAAAGTATTGGATATTTTTCAAGCACAAAGCCCTAAAAATTATTGATTTCCATTAATTGATGGCTTTTGCATTTCGTGTGTGTACGCAAGAAAATGAATGGAAAACCAAGGAGGATGAAACACATGCTATTTTTAGTTGTTATGTTATAAGCTTTAGATTATTTTATAATCAAAGATTAAGAATAAGTGTAACATTTTAGTGTTACATTTGTGAGATTTGCTCTCTTATATATATATATATATATATATATATATTGTATGTATGTATATTCCCTCAAGTCTCCATTCTCCTCAATCATTCTCACATTCATATATTCACTTTTATTTCAATACTCTTCTCTCATAAAGTTTGTAAACTTCACTCTCTTATCATGCATTAGGTATATCCTTTTATACTTCTAGATTTTAATAACAATTGGACATTTTAAGAAGTTGTAATTGAATATCAAAATCAATTTCAAATATATATATATATATATGGAGAGAGAAAGAAAGAGAGGTGACAAAATGGGTCGGACTAACTAGTCAACATGAACCCGTCCAATGACATATAGAACTTGAGCTTCATATTTTAGGCTCGAATTAAATCTAATGCTTGACCCATCATAATCTGCAATCTGC
Source organism: Glycine tomentella (assembly GCA_007407185.1). Lineage (NCBI taxonomy): Eukaryota > Viridiplantae > Streptophyta > Magnoliopsida > Fabales > Fabaceae > Glycine > Glycine tomentella. Next base: position 1,370,317 of record PYAF01002328.1, on the reverse strand, counting down.
ATTGGATTAGGTATCCCATTATATATATATATATATATATATATATATATATATATATCAACCAAATAATTTAACTTAATTGTTTGAATTTGAATGTTTCTTTAAATCTATCATTTTCAACATCTTTAGCTTTAAATTGAATATGAATATTTTTTTAATAAAGAAATTATATGTCAAAGATTAAAGATAACAATATATCACAACAAAGAATATTTATTATAAATCTAAAATATAGTTTTAAAATATTTATTTATTACCTTAAAAATATTTATTTATTACAAGTTTTAATTATAATATAATTTATATATTTCAAAATATTTATCTATTATTATATTATAAATTTTAGTTGTATAAATAAACATTTATTTTGTGCAATGTACATACTCAAATACTAGTTCATTTTCATTTATTTAGTGTGTTTGGGTCAGAATTGGCAGAGCTTCCATTGGTGGCAACTGCTACTGGTTGACAGAGACAAGTTGTTTAATAACATTAACAATGACTATCCAAAGTGATACTAAATTTGAGGAATTATTTAAATTATATTATTATTATGTTATATATTTTTACTATAAGTGGTATGATTTTATTCAGGGTTACTTTCGATCCTTGTTTTCTTTGATAGAGGGTCTACTTGGATCATTAAAAGTTAAACACTTTGTCCTACCAGTTGCTGATGACATTGAATCAATATGGACCAATAAATTTGGGTTTACAAGGCTAAACCAAGATGAGGTTTGTAACACCTTTATGTTTTCTTTTGTTTGAGTTTCATTAGTTACTTCTCTTTAAACTGACTTTCATTCTCATTATAGACCGATAATTATTGGAGATATTACTACATGATGATATTTCAAGGGACCTTGTTACCACATAAGCCAATTCTTCATGCACTATGAAGTATATTTAACTTGGAGTAAGTTAATTTTGGGGGGATCTATTTGCAAATGTGTTTTTTCGAATTTTGTAGGATGCACAACATAACACACCTCTAAATATGTATAAAATGAATATTCGGTGAACAAAAAAGTAATAAATGATTCATGTTTTTTCATACTTTTTATAGTACAAAACTGAAAAGAGGAATTTGGATTTGAAAATAGTGAAAACTAGGACATGTGATTTTTGAGAAAACAAGCAAACTATGATGTCAAAATCATTTGTCACTTTCTACAATGATTTTCATCGTGTTCCGATGTGATTCTCAAATTTAGAGTGTGCTTGTATTTAAGTTTGCAAATTATTAGTTTGGTTGAATTAGATGTAGATGGAAAAGAATGAGTGTGTCTGGGTTAATGTCAACAAAATTATTTCTTAAATGAAATTGATTTTATAAAATTGACTTTGAATGATAATGTAAAATTATTTTACAACAGCATTGCAAATGCATACATAACATTGTACCTTGGACAAACATTGTGGTTGAATCAAGATCCTATAAATGGAAGTTTGATGGGGACAATATAGATGAACCTCACTTTGTTCCATATTCCAATTTCCAGAATTCTCTATTCCCAAACTTGTTACTTGTCGTGATCATTTTGTCTCTTTTGGAAGGGAAAAAAATGAACATAAGTTATCTTTTTAGTAACAACCCATGTAATATTCTTGGATCTAAATTCAAAGATTTCAACCTAAAGGTGGTTTTCATTTTCCCTTTGTTCAACACTTGAAAATCTCCCACTTAGTTTTTTTCAAGAATTAAATGAGGGGCTTGAGCCATACCTACAAGTGATTCAATAAATGAGGTATAAGAATGAGTTCCTTCATGAGCATCGCAAAAAGAGGACTCAAACTTAGGATGAAATTGATAGAATCTTTGTTAGGACCAAATCCTTAGGTTCATAGATAGAGTGTAACATTCTTTATTGTTAACTTTTCAGTGACTCGCACACTATGACACATCACACGACAAACCTTCACTCAACATCCTTGTTGGTCAGAACCCTTCATAGGTATCTCTTTCTGAGACCTTGACAATAAACTCTTGTCACTTCCAGGATCAATGATTGTGCCCAAAAGATAACATAGAACTTTTCGGCATGCTTTGTCCTCACTTACATGTTTTCCAAAAAACTTTCAGAAAGTTACCCATCCAATAATTGCTCCAAGTCAAATGCGCTTAACTATGAAGTTCTTAAGTAATGAACTGCTGAAAAGTATATGCATCTTGTTGATATAGGTGATACCAATTAATTTCTTTAAGTTGTTCTCAAATGTATAGTCTCACACCTGCACAACCTCAGTTGGATTTGGATACATAAAGTGTTACATAAAGCATTTGATGACACTTGGAGTTTTCATTTTTGGTTTAGTTTTTTATTTCACTCTGATGGATTTGGTTCCAACTATAGTCATTCCTAGAAAAAATGTTAGATAATTGTACAGTAAAATAGAGAGAGAGAGAGAGAGAGAGAGAGAGAGTAAAAAAAAATGAGTACGTTTGAGTTTGACGCTTGAAGTTGGAGAGTTGGGTGGCTTTGGAATGGAGTTTGAGGGAAACCATCATCCCATCTTTGTGATGAATGTTCTCAAGCCGCTTTCATTCGGGATTAGCTTTTGAGGCGCCATTGACGAGAGACAAAGTTATTGACTTGTTTTTCAAATTAGTGAATGTGAGGACTTTGTTTATGTTTTCTTTTTGTTTAATAAAGGACTTTTAATGCTACGTTACAAAATGAGATTATTCTAGTGGTAATAAAAACTAATTATGATGTGTTTGAGTGGCGACTGTAAGGACCCTTATCATGGCACGGTTGGCGCTGATGGTGCCAGACCCACTGGAACTTGACGTCCAGAGCGTTAGAGCCACGCGAGGGGCGCCAGAGGTTTTCCAGCCTGTGCGGATAGCGGCATGGGTGGCGCTGATGGCGCGGGAAGTGGTATAGAAAACCAAGTTTCACTGGAATTCCACGCGGTCAGCGCCAGGTGTGGCGCGGATGGCGCCATAGGCCAGGGGAGGTTGGCGCTGATAGCGCCAGAGTGGCGCGGGTGGCGCCATAGGTTCTGGAAGCTGACGCTGGAGGCATGGATGTGGCGCTGTTGACGCCAGGGCCACCGCCATGTTGGCACGAGTAGCGCCGGAGCTGGCGCGGATCGCGCCAGAGCTCGGGCAAACCCAATATTAAAGGGCAGTCGCGTTCTCTGAAGAAGAAAACTTCTTCTTCTTCCTCCTTATGCCCCAGCCTCCATTAATGTCTCTTCCAAGCTTCCTAGGACCTTATAAGTTGGCCTAAACACCTCCCTAAGACCTAGAAACTTGAGAAAACCGATTAGAAAGCTATAATCCTTCATCCTTTTCTTCTTATGAGCAAAATCCATTCCCTCAGAAAACCCTTGGAAACTTGAGTTTGGCGAAGAATCAAGGGCTCAGCAGGGACAACAGAGCTTGAGGAAGCAGTCCTGCAGCTTTTCTGGTCGCCACTGAGGTAAGAAACTCGAGTTTCTTAGGTTGGTTTTGAGAGTTGAGGTTTTCTGGATTTTGTGATCTATATTGATCTGGGGCTAGAATTAGCCCAGGGTTCTGTAGAGAAACTTGTTTAGAACTGTCTAGTGATGAAGGATTAGCTTTCAGTTTTTGATTTGGTGAACTTTGAATCTTGGCTCTGTGGATGCATGTGTGACTGTTGTAGGGTCACTTGTTGTTGGTTTTCTGACATGCTAGAGCCTTGATTATGTTTGTGTTGAGCCTGAGAGGCTAATTGAACGGTGCCTTGATTGAGGGTTAGACCGTTCCTGTGATAATTGAATTCTGAGGCTGATATGAGCTTGTGCTTAGGCAAGTGTTGTGCACTGAGTCTGAGATGACTCAGATGCTTGGTATTCAGCCTTGAGAGACCTTGTGTGGTTTGTGAGACGCCTAGTGTAGGCTGAGAATGATTGAACCCTAGGATAGGGGAATTATGTACATGATATGTGCTATGTTTGAATGTCTATGGATTGGTTTTGATATTAGAATGTCCCTTGAATAGGGCGTGATATTGAAACTGTTGGTGGCGGGAGCCACAGACCAGGGAAGGAACTGCAGAGTGATACCTTGCTAGGTAAGTTCCGAGTCCCTGGGGATTGATTCCCACTTGGTTGCACACCACACTCCGGGGAAGTGATGGTCATATTCATAATGCATGCATTGGTTGTTGCATATATTACCCTGTGTGCATTTGTGCCTGGTTGTGCTATGAACTGTGAGGGCATTGAGGGGTCGCTGCCCAAGGCATTGAGTGAATCTCTGCCATGTATTGAGGGCATTGAGTGAATCTCTGCCATGTATTGAGGGCATTGAGTGAATCTCTGCCATGTGGAACGGCATTGAGAGTTCTCTGCCATGGATGTGAAATACACTTGATATGTATGCTTGTCTGATGTTTGTATTGTGAATTGTGGGCCAGGGTGGGGATGATTTCCCTAGAACCCTGAGCTTACTGAGATATGTATCTCACCCCATGTGGGGATTTGTGATTTCAGGTGACTCTTCGGATAAAAGAGAGCAGTCTCAGGGCAGGAGGCCCAAGTAGAGACATTTCTGCTTGGCTGAGAGCAGCAGAAGGGCTTGAAGGCTCAGTTTTGTATTTTGTTTATGTTTTGTACCCTGGATAAGGGTTGTATAGTTCTGTAAACCCTCGGTGAGGGCAGTTATTCTTTTGTATCGCCACGGTGTGGTGAAAACTCTAATGTATATGGATGTACAAAACTGTTAATGATATGAAATGAGATGATTTTCCTCCTGAATATATTGTATATGTTTACTTATCTGTCTATGTGTGTTTATGAGAAACTGGATCAGCAGGGGCTTATGTTATGTGCCTTATCTAAAGGTTTGCTTGATATATTGGATTCCATACATAATGAATCAAGAAAAATGATTCTATGCTTCCGCTGAGTAATGTTTCATGTTAATAAGACGCTAATCTGATATTATTAATGATAATGCACCGGAAGCCTACGAGGTGTTACAGCGACGTAGTGGGTAGTTGGTGCAATAGTGGCTGATGCTAGGCGGAGGAAGAAAATGAAAGGGATGGAGGTCTCGTGCAATTTTGTAATTGATTCTAGTGGTTTAAAACTGCCAAAAATTGTTAAATAGTTTTAAAAAAAATTACTGCCACAACAACGTTTAACAGATACACTTAACAACGGAGATCGAAAGCCAAATAAAAAATAGTTAAGAGACTAATACCAAACAAATATTAGTTGAACAACTAAAAATGAAAGTCATGAAAAGTTAAGAGACTAAAAACATATTTTCCCTTATTTAGAACTAGGTTATTTGGTATTTCGTTGTCATTTTGATTAAGATATTGTTAAACAAAGCTAGTACTATTTTACACATTGTTTTGGTGTCGAGTTTGAGGGAATAAAGGAACTTTGTCAAACAAGTTGCAAACATTCGTTTGGGGTGTATGGATCCTCTCCAATGTTATTTGATGTGTGTTTCTCTAAAGCAACATATATATAGTTTATGTTTTTTTAACATATTTAATATGAATGTACGAACCAACGAGTGACAAAAATATATTTAGATTTTTACATTCTTTTTCTCATTAATCATATAAAATTTGTATATCTTATTAGCGTCATTTTTTCATTGTTCTTCAATTTTTTTCATCATTCCTTTAATTGTTCTATACAAAGCATCTAGTTGTGTGTTCATAAGAAGTTGTTTATTTCTCTTCTATAACTAAAATTTTATGTATGATCAACTATTGTGTTTAGAAACTAGTTGTGGAATTGTTGTGGTGGCTTGGTTCTAGTCTTGGGGAGGCATATTGCATACATATTTAGAGGTGGTTACCTTAGGTGGGAGGGGTTTGATAATGCCAAAAGATGAGGGTGGAAGAAGGAGAAGAGAGTAGAAGAGGAGAAAAATAAAGGAAAAAGTTAAAAATATATTTTGTTGTCACTTTTAACAGTAGATATTTTTAAATTATTAAGGTGCCCATTTTTAATGGATGGATAGACCAATTTGAATCAATTTTAAAAAATAAAGGACTAAAATAATTTTTTTAAAAGATAAAGAATCAAATTGAATGAAAAATAAGATAAAGTATCAAATATGTCATTTGGTCTTTTATTAATTAATTGCTTATTTCATTTCATAATTAATACTATTATATTAATTAATTTATTTATAAGGTTTATTTGAAAGAAAATATATTTCATAATTCAATAAATATTATTTTTGTTATAAAATCTTCCTTTTATTAATTAAGTTTAGAAAAATAATGTTAAAATAAAAAAGAGTGTGGGAAAAATAAATTAAAATAAGCAAATAAATAAATAAATAATATTAAAAAAGTGAAAGAAGATTTTGTTAAAATACTGTTCTTAACATGAATTTTGTTATAACAAATTAAAAGAATAATGCAAGGGGTATACATCTTAACTAAAAAAGACAGCGTGAGAAAATTTTCATGATCAACATTTGGCACTGTGTTTTTTTATTTTAGGTTTACATTTGGCATTGTTACATTGCTTATGTTCAGCATGATTTATTTTTAAAATTATATTAAACTTTAACTTGATCCTTATTAGTTATTATCAAATTTTTTTATTATAATGGGATTCTATTAAACTCATAATATAATGTAATTCAATTTAGCAAAATACAGGTTGGGGTGTGTGATTCACAATCACCAACGTTCACATTTTTGATCTATCGATGACGCCTCAGTGCGTAGAAAATTCGATTACAGAGCGGGAAAATCCAAAATTTGAAATGCCAAAAATCAACCCGTTATTACTTTTTAGCCGTTAATTTTTAGTTTATAACTTTTTAAAATTGTACCAGAAAAAAAAAAAAAAAGACTACACCACAAAATATGAGTATAAAAACGAATTTACGATTTCATCCTTCCTATTCCGAAATTCCAGAGAACAATATATTCGTTCCTTCCTTCTCCGCTTCTCACTTCGCTCTCTCACTCTCAATTCTCACTTCTCAAGTAATTAGCGTTTCTCTCTCTCTTTTCTCTTTTCTCTATTCTCTTAGGCCGATTATTCATTTCCGATTATTCGATAATTTTAATTGAAAATTTGCGTTTTAGCAGATTGAATCGAACGAATTCACAAACCCTAGTTTTCGAGGATGGGTCAGATCCAGTACTCCGAGAAGTACTTCGATGACACTTACGAATATAGGTACACGCACGATTCCATTTCCTTCGTTTTCTCTGCGATTAATTTAGGGTTTATTGATTTTTTATTTACTTTATATTAATTTGTTGTTCAGACATGTGGTTCTTCCTCCTGAAGTCGCAAAACTGCTTCCCAAGAATCGTCTTCTCTCCGAAGTAAGTATTCACTTTTTTCCCTCAATTTTGTGCCTTGTGCGTAATTGTTAAGCGTTCGTGATTTTTTATTTTATTTAAAACTCGTTTTTATGTAGAATCTGACCTAAAAAAATTGATCGGATTTATCAAATAAAAATCTCTTTTTCTATAATTTTTGTTGAAATGGCCAACTGAATTGTGCGGGGGGTTTAGTTGATAAACGAATATTATTCAATCAAGGAATAAATGTGCGTGGATTTTGTTGACTATTGATGGTTCTGTTCCAATGATTTTGTTCTATATCTTTTGTTGACTATCGAACGTTTGAGTTGTCAATCCTGATCCAGAGAACTGTTCACATTTAGTGTCCCGCAATGCTCAAGTAGGATAGGATTGTCACAAAAGGAGAATGCAAAAACATAATTTTCTCCTATGTTCTGTTATCTAGTGGAAAGTTGAGGCAGCGTGATTTCATGGATGTAGGGTTTTCTTATGCCAATTTTGAGTGAAAGTGTTATTTTTGTTTTTGATTTAAGATGGTCAAAGTATTTGGTTTTGTTTTATTTTACAGAATGAGTGGCGGGCAATTGGGGTTCAGCAGAGCCGTGGCTGGGTTCATTATGCAATTCATCGTCCTGAGCCACACATAATACTCTTCAGGAGGCCTTTGAATTATCAGCAGCAGCAGGAAAGCCAGGCCCAGCAAAGCATGCTTGTCAAATGAACACTTTCTATGCAAATCTGAAAGTGGGATATAATGTTATATAGGTTTTTTTAATTCTGTTGGTAATGTGGATGTTATGAGGAATGAAGAACCCTGGTGGATTCTCTTTTTGTGGAGAATTTTCATGTGGTTTCAACTGTCATTTATGTGTTGTGGACATGATGATGTGTGATGGATTTTTGTTGGTGTACCTCTCGTGTACTCTTATGCTTGGTGGATTATATAATAGTCATTTTCGGTTAAATTCTTCTGTGATTCAGTGGCTCAGGCATATGTGTTTTCTAGTGATCACAGTCTTTCACAGCGACTATTGTAATTTTTCTTGATAGGGGTAAGCAAATAATAGTCTTTTTGCAGGAATGTGAAGCAGACTATCCAATTGTATTAATGTTTGAAAATTAATTTTTGGTCTTTCTTCAGCGCTTCAAGAGGCGATTATGTGCTTTGTGCATCAATTTGGATGATGGTAGTCTACAAAAGAGAGAAGTCTTTGTTTTGTATTCCACCAACGGGTGTGGTTCACCCGCAAATTCTGTTGAGTATTTTGAAGCAATGTTCGATGTCAGTTATTATATTAGGTTTAAAATGCTTGATGGATCGATAGCATTGAACATGCTGCACTTTGAATATTGGGTTGAGTTGCCTGATGAACTAAACTAGTATTATGGACCGCCATTGGTTTACATCATTTTTAAAAAAGTCTAACTTTGTGATACCCAACAAAAATTCATACATGAAATTGCAAATTCTGGGTCTACTTTTGTTTTCTATATGGCTTGTAAGAGTTTTATGAAAGCATAAGAAGTAAATGTGGACCACGTAAAAGAATTACGTGACTTTTCAAAAAACTTACCGTATGTTTTAATTTAATTATTCATGAAATATTTTTTATTTGGCATGGACCACATAAAAGAATTACGAGACTTTTCAACTTTGTCTTTACTTGGTCCAAATTTTTGATTTGGTCATTGTTACGGATAAAAGATATTGTCATCTTTCTTTTCGTTAGTTTAAACATTCAAATATGTTATCATAAGATAACCATCCAAAGATAAAAGATACGACTGTTATCTTCCAGTTACCAATATCTCCGAATATCAAGGAGAAAGATATTGAGCTCAACCGTTCGGCCAAAGATAATGGGCCTCAACCACCATTCTTTCAGTATCCAGGTATTATCCTATAAATACAGCATCAGTCATGGTGAAAGGTACACACACACTCTGAACTCTCTTTTCTTTTCACACAAGCACACACTGCACCCCCCTCAACGTGCCGTGTTACTTTGCTGTGATCTTCTTCCTTAAGTTGCTTCATCTTCATAAGCTTCTTGAGAGAGAGAGAATTTGATCCTACATCAATTCACCCAACACCATTTGTTGGACATTTCTGTTCTCACTGAGCAGAACAGTGGCACCGTCTGTGGGAACGATAAATTTCGAATCCCACCATCTCTCAATGGCTAACACCAGAAGACACCGAAACATCAGACGTGAAGACCCACCCAGGAATCCGAATCCGGAGAATGTGGTGGCAGAAGATGCGTTGTCCCACACGGCTTCATCTCGTGCGAGACCTGCAACACATGAGCCGGCCAACCCACCGGCCACACAAGAAAACTCCGAAGCTTCACAGCGCTTTATTCAGAATGCTCTCCGGTCGTTGTTGGCTCGAATGGAGAATTTGGAGAAGCGTTATGAACTCCAGCGCCAGGAAGACATCCAAAGGCTGATTACTCAGTTGGAGGATCGTGACAACAGAAGAACAGGAAACTCGGCCCGGACAGAAGATAGGCGTTGACCAAGCACATTAAAGAGTTACTAGAGGCTGGGTTCATCAAAGAAATCCAGTATACGACGTGGCTCTCCAACGTAGTAATGGTGAAGAAGCCCAATGGGAAATGGCGAGTATGCGTTGACTACACCGACTTGAATAAAGTCTGTCCCAAAGACTCGTACCCAATGCCGAGCATCGATCAGCTTGTAGATAACTCGGCAGGTTTCCAGCTGTTGTCTTTTATGGATGCCTATTCGGGGTAT